>UFQX01001967.1:230189-515189 GCA_900497675.1 Arapaima gigas
CATGGGGGATGAGGGGGAAAAAAAAAAAAAAAAAAAAAAAAAAAAAAAGGAGGCGCGCGCACGCGCACACACACACACACACACTGCTCTAATATGGCTCCCTGATGCTTTTAACACCTTCACTGCCAACACAAACACTACTGATGTCAAAAAACCCCTTTCAGAAACAGACTCCTATCTTACAAACACAACTTGGACTGGAAATCTGAAAACCCATTTGTTCATAGACTCAAATTATTTCTGTCATCAATAAAAGATCACTTGTCCTAATCAAATATTTTCTTATTGTCCTTAAACTACATTAAAAGTTAAAGTTCAAAAATAAGAGCTTTAAATGATGGAAAAGACGAATAGCTTTGTAAGACTTTAAAACTACAGTAAAAACGTCAACATAACACAGTAAGGAGTAAAATGCAGGGTTACCCTTAACAAAAACTTAAAACAGTATTTTTCATGCAGTATTCTAATTATTGTGTGAAAATAGGAAAATTTGTTTTCATTTGACAGGTAGGAAATAGGCTGACTGTCAAACTGAATATGACAAATGCTGTGAAATATTGCAATGAAGCACTTCAGCCGTGCTGTTGGTAGCATTATGAAAGGAAGTTCTGAGAGGCTTTTTATTGCTCTACCGCATGTTTAGACACTGACACTAAAAGAGCACAACCAGCCAACAACCACCCATAACTACCCACAATAGTTAGACATCTATTTCTAAACATGCAACATCAGTGCATTACGAATGGCTCCCCCACAACAACATTATTATTGTTATTATTATTAGTAGCAGTAGTAGTAATAGTTCCTGAAGGTCACAAAATATAGATGAAACATACCGCACACAAACTGAGAAACACCCATATGGTAAGAATAGTGAGTCACTTCCTAATCCCCATGTAGGAGGATGGGAGCAGATTTACATGAAAATTTGTTTTATGAGGTGTTTTTGCTGGGTTTTACTGTATTTTCATTTACTCTGGATTACATACAAATTAAAACATATGCAAAATACCATAAAACACAATGTCTCCACAAAGTCCTTTTCAATGCTGACTGTCTATCATGGGAATTAAGGACCCTAGATACGAGCTGTAAACACTGTGAAAGGGAGTTGAATAAAGGTAGTCCAACATATTTCTTTTTAGTGGCTATTTACTGCCATCTATTGACTGGCTGTATAAATACAAGATGCATCTGCTTTGTTCTCCTGACTTTTAAAGGAATGAAAACCCTGCCTAAAACCATTCTAAACCAAAGCACTCCTAAAACTTATCTGCAGGGAGTCAGGGTTTGTACTGTGGAACAGAGTCAAAGGTGGGACAAGAGATGAGCACAGATGAATAAAGACAGATGAATGACTGTTCCACATGTTTCCTTAAACTAAAGCACCAACTGAAACCCCTGCAGCCACAGTGGGCAGATTCTCCATTGGAACATTTTCAAAACGAATTGCACCTTTATGGAATCTGTTTGAAAGAACAGTGACAGCTCAGTACAGCAGTAGTACAAAATTAAGAAAGAAAAGAGAAAGAGGCCAATACTCATGGACTAAACTCAAGACTTTTCCCTAAATTTGTTCTATAGTGACAACATGACTCAGGGTGAGACAGTGAGCAAGGTAAAACCGTAATTGGAGTTAACGAAAGGAGGAGGCTGGAACAACAGTGTTCATGGGGGATGGACTGCTTAGTCGAAGCCAACCTCTCCATTAGTTAGCTGCTGTCAGGCCCCTCTTATTGCCTAGTACAAGACTGGCTGTATCTGATAGCCCAGCTGGCAGCAATCAGTGACGCACGTGGTACTGCAGCCCCTCATTCCACGGGGGGCTTCTTGGCAGTGGAAAGGACTAGGGTGTGGGTAGGGATGTTTATACATTAAAACTGACAAAGGTTTATTGGTGTGTATGCTGATGCATGCTGGGAAACAGGCTAAGATGTACACACATGGATTGGTCACTGTGTGGAAACAGAGGTGATACACAGCAGCAGATATGCAGTATGAACTCCATCCCAGACATTTTTCAAACTCATATGTCAAACACTTGTACAGGGTTACCTATAGTGCTTTTCTAGTTCTCATCAGATTACATTTATTCATTAAGCTTATGATTTTGTCCAAACAAAACAGTGTTAGTATATTTATTTGTTAATTGACTGACCATCCATGACAACACTCCCCTACTCAGACATGGCAGTACAAGGTTGTAACCATGGTAACTACATATGCATCCTGTCAAAGAGTGCAACATCTACTTTGTTATTTTAAATTCATTAATAAGACATAAATTTAAATTCTGCCATTTAGAAACAATTGAAGACTTTCAGTTTCACCCAATCAGATTACTGGATACAGCTGGAGCAACTCAGATATTCATCTCACTCAAAGGTATAGCAGCAGACCAGGTTCTTCAACCCTCTGCTCCCAGCTGCCAGGAACCCTTACCTTTACTCCTTCTGAGAGCTCGCAAGGCATTTGGGTGAGGGAGACTATAGATTGCAATCTTTGCACTGGAGAAGGCTGCAGCCAAGAGACCCAGACGCGGCATGAGAGGAGCCTGCAGGAAAGAATGATTGACATGTCTCATCAGCACCTGTGGGACACCTCAGCATTAACAACACGGTGAGGAGACGAACACAGAGTAAACAGGAGCCAGACACTTTAAAGAAAAAGGAAGGGTGAATATTGGGCTCTACTGTCTTACAAAAAAGTACAATCCTCCCCCAAAAACTGAAACATAAAATCCATTATATTTCACAATAATTATGTATTCTGAAAACCCAGGAAACAAAAGTGTGGAAACACAAACATGTCTGACACAGCAGCACCTGAGGAGCCCTGCAACAGACTCACCCTGAAATCCTCACTACTCTCACATCCCACTAAAAATGGGACTCTCTCACTCTCTAATGTAACTCCCCACAATAGTTACACAATTGTTTACAGATTTTTACTGTGTCTTGTATTACCAACTAGTGAAACAACTATAATTTCTTCATTCTTCAGCTTTGACTATACATAAAACTCTTCATTTTAAACCATTAAAATATTTGCATACATCAACAGCAAGGCATGATAGGAGAGCCAGAGCGCTCGAGTAATTGCAGGGAAAGACTGCATTTCCCATAATCCCTAGGGTGGTGACAGAAATGGAACTAAGGACACACCCTTATAATATATGTTTTCCTAATCTTTATGTCAGTGTGTTTTACTGAAGTAAAAGTCTTCACATTTGTATTGCCAAAGCATAGCAAAATTAAACAGCAGCAACAGAGTTTATAAATCAATGAAAATAATAAAAGTAACAATATGCATGCAATATTAAATATATAAATACAACAGAGAACCAAATAACAGAAAATAATTTAACTAAACTGCATAGCAGCGTGTATGTGCACGCAAGCGTGCATGTGTGCGTATGAGTGCATTTACTCAAAAACACAAACATTACTAGCTCTACCTGGGAAGATAGAGCCTTCCCATCATCATTTGCTGTTTACTGTATGTGTTGTTTTAGTTATATTTAGTAAAGTAAAGTAGTTTGGTGTAGTGTACGTGATGTTATATAGACTATGCTGCAGTAAATGGGGTGGGATACTGTACTTGTCATATTTGGTTGCACAAACCCAGGATGGCTTTTGTTGCATTTGGTGTAATTGGTGCATTTGTATGCATTTAGGGTAAAAAAAAAAAAAAAAACAAAAGTTTGTGTCTGCGCTGCTTTGTACAGCAACAATAAAAGCCACGTGTGAATAAAAACTGGAGAAAATGACAGTGTGGTTTGTGTAAGTCCATTCATTATTACAGGGAAGTCAAAATGGCTGGACTATAAAATTCATTATAGTGAGTATTTATATACTGAACGTTCATAAATCAAGGGATGATTATAATGGTTTTCATGGATTCATTCATTTATTCATTATTAGCCTCCTCATAGGGAAAGGCCTGTTACCTTGTAACCCTTTCCAATCATGTTTTCCATCTACATGTTAAAAAACACCCACAAACACAAATGTTTTTAAAATTATTCTAATTTCCATGAGAGGAAGGTCACCTTTCTGGATGTGGAAGGCAGTTCCCATGATCCACTGGGGCACCATTTCATGTCCCAAATGCAGCCATCATCCATAGCAATGGCATAGGCCAGGGTGGGTTGTTTTGATGGGCTGAGGGGAGAGAGCAGCCATTACACCACGAGAAATACACAGTGCGAGTGCAGACCACAGTCCCCACTCAGCCTGGGCCATTTACCACATGCTGGTTCCCACCTGGTGTCATACAGCAGCTCGCCCATGTCCCACACTTGCAGCAGGGTGGGCTCACTGTAGGTTTCCATCGCCTTGTGCCGGTTGTCCATGCCCTGATGGCAGTAGATTGCAGCATACTGGTGGTCTGTTGTCCCATCTGGACATGGGCACCACTCCATGGACCAAACAGGGCCGCCCACAAAGAAGACCATGTCCCAACGTTCAGGGTGGGCGGCCAGAGAGCCAAACCTGATGCGATACAGAGGAGTTAAGCAGAGTGTGTGTATATATATATATATATATATATATATATATATACACATATANACCTGATGCGATACAGAGGAGTTAAGCAGAGTGTGTGTGTGTGTGTGTGTGTGTGTGTATATATATATATATATATATATGGGCGAGTGACTGCAGGGAGCATAGTGCAGTGTAAGTTGCCTTGGATAATGTGTCAGCTAAACACAAGATAATTTCCTATACAATACTTTGGAGAAAAGAATCAAGTACACAAAAAAGTGCAGTCTGAAAGAGAATTTTCAGATGGTGTCTTCAATCACTGCTCAATCCATGCTCAACCTGAACACTTAGCTGACGGTCCCTTACCTGGGAACTCTGAATAAGGTGGTCTCCTCTTTGAGGCCTTCACGGGAGACTCTGAAGGCTGGAGACATCGCCTCCTGAGGCAGATATTTCTCTGCTTCACTGCAAAAGAATATTGTCTATTTATTTTCACATACTTCTAAGAAACCACTGATTGCTCAAACATTTGTGAATGTGTGTGTGGCAGGTGTCATGGGAGAGCATCTAATCCCATACCATTTCAGAGACAGCCACCTAGTGCCCTCTTGTGTTACAGAGAAGTCATTACAACGACTGATTAATCTTGTCCCGACTCGTTAATGGTTCTCAGCGGCTCCAGACTAACGATTATGGAGAACCATGGCTTATCAGCAGCAGCACAGCTTGAAATGTCTGATCAATTGGCCACAACTTTAATTGGATCAACACCTGTATTCAGAACTGCTGAATTTGTGGGTCTTAGTTAAAAAGACCCTACAAGCTTCCTAAGCAAATGTAGCATATTTGCAGTTTAATTCTTGGATGGATCGTATTGTCATAGTCTATAACAAGCACAAAGTGCAGAAGAGCACGCGGGATCGTGTCACGCAGCCCACAGGACATTGCACTACTTTATTTATGAGATTAAAATGGAGACACTCCACAAATGTGTAGAAACGGAAAGAACGTGACATTAAAACGTAAGGAGAGTGTGCTCCTTACAGGATGCTGTAGTGTGCAGCACTGTGTCCTGAGCAAGTATGGCTACTTGCACAACATGTGAGCTGGTATTAAAAGTTTAGCTGCATTATAGCCAAACTGCACATACTGGGGCTGTGTGTACTGCACTTTACCTGTACCACACACTCTGGGTCAACTAGGGTCATGCAATGTTCAACTCCATGCAAACCCCAGAACCAAAGGGACAAAAGATAAAATGCTGCCACTAGCATCCTGTATGCTAATAAGCAGACGTGTTTTGCTATCTGACACAAATATTTGGCCAATACGTCAATGATCATGGAAAAGCAGTTGAGGGAAAGAGGGGATTCTACCAAATTTGAAACAGAAATATCATGTAGACAGTGGGAACATCACATCTCAACACACCTGGCAGACAGGAAGTGCCAGTCTTTGGCTGATGGGATCCACTCAGGGAAGACCCAAGACGACAGGTTTTCTTCACGGCTGTGGGAAATTGGAAAGATCTCAGGAAGTATTTTTAATAAGTTCCCAAGCATCCCTTCATTAACATCCATCAGAAGGAAGCAGCAAGAATCCATGAAAGCAGCAGGCAGCTGAGTACTCATATACAGTAACATAGTAGTTGTACAGCTGTGTAGACCAGAGATATGGCCATCTGCTTTTCAGGAGCAAATTTTGGTTGAACAGCTGCTGAAAACACTACAAAAGTACATGAGTGGACACAACAGACACTGGGGAAAGTTAACGGTCGATGTTTGTGTGTTTTGCAGCTCCAACATTTCAACAGACTATGGACCACCATAACACTTACAAGGCCTTGGTGATGTTGGCACAACACCAAATTGGTCCCATGATGCTGTTGTGCAAACCATTTGCAGCACAGCCTTGGTATTTGAGCTTAGTCTGTTGGGGAATAAAAATAGCAAATGAGAAACTATTTTGAACATTTTGGCTGGTACTTTTGCAGCTAGGGGTCAGCAGTTAAAAACTGAGAAGCAGGTCTCCTGGCCAAAGTCCCACAACTGGTCTAATGTTTTTGTGATTGCTTTTAGCCTAACCTTCAGGTTTTACCCATTTATACTATACAGGTACTTTGCTTATGAGAATAAAGTGCATTCTGTTGGGACTTGGCCTAGCAACTGGCTGGTCAGGAGTTCAGATCTAAGTGCTACACTGCACAGCATATTTTGAAGCCGACTCACCGAATGTGGTGCGCTCCGAGATGTGGGCACTCGCAACTCCTCTTCCGAGTCATAGAGTGAGCAGTCCTCACTGTGGTCCTCCTCACTCTCTGCATCGTCCCTGCTCTCTGGGACAAAATCAGCATCTGCATTGGGATCATCACTTTCAGGATCCAAACCTGTCTGCTTCCTCTTCCTGGCCTGGCTGGGCTGCTGGGTAGGTGTGTTGGAGGTCCTGTCCTGAGTAAGTTTGTCCCTGGCTTCTGAGGAACCATCCAGCTCCTCCACCAGAGACTGGAGGTACTTCCTCGCACTGCAGTGAAACAGGCAGCATTGAGCTACATGACCAGCAGACATTCCAGTAGTACCACCAATTTAGCCAGGACCACAATATCATACTTTGGACACATCGTGCAAAGGCTGGATTGTCTCTAAAACAGAGCACACAGGCTTCACAAAAAAATGACACACAGCTGGAACTGAAAGGCTGTTTGTTCCCTACTAAGTCACAGTTGATAAACCATTAATAGTACAAACATCCTTCAACTGGTTTATTGGCAAGGTCCTGCATAAATCCTCAATACAATTATAAAAACTATAAATACAAAGTAACTTTTCTACTTTAATGTAGTGCCAAAAGGTACTATAGTGGTTATAGTTTTAATTTCATAATTGAATGACCCAGGTTTGACTCTGCAGTTGTACCTCTGCTCAAGGCACAATAAAATTACCCAAATGTTCACATACATGCACTTCCAAGCTCAGCTGATGAGTCAACAGCAAATGTCAATGTGTATACTTTTTCAAACACTGCCTACATGTAATAAAGTTAGTCGTATGTTGTTAAAGATTCAGTTTAAGCTTAACAAGATAAAGGGTTGCTTACACAGTTGCCGCTCTTCTCTTGGGCCTGCCTCCTGAGTTCACGTCATCTGGCCCTTGCAGTGTATTCTGTGTAGATGTGCTGGCCTGCAGGTGTTCTGCCATGGCCTGCAGCTCTGCTTTTGACTTCCTGCCTCTCTTCTTCTGAGGCTTTGGGGTTTTCCCGTGGCTGTTCTCTGAGCTTGTACTGGGGCACGAGGCAATTGCCTTAGTTGTAACAGGTACCTTCTGTAAACTGGTCCGATTCTTGGGCGGTCGGCCACGCCTTTTCTGTAGACAGTTATCTGGAGGACCTGAAGACAGGCCTGATGACTTAGAGAGCAGTTGTGTGCTGTCTGCCTGCTCACCTATGTGCGAATTTCCTACACATCGCATACACACAGATGCACTACGTAGACCAACTCTACAAAGTAATATAGTTAAAGAACAACGGGGACATGAATTATAAATACTGAGCACAACCAATATTTGAGCAGAAGACAAATTAATACTTACAGGAGGGGGGCAGAGCATGGTTTTCCCTGGCAGAGTCGACCTCTGTGCCATTGACTGCACCTGCTCCGCTCCCCAGACCATTTCCGGGTGACAGCTCCTGTGAGGTCATTCCTGTCTTCCTGCTTTGGTCTGGCTTGTCACTGTCCACCTCAGTGTCCTCCAGATGTTTGTCTGGCCTGGAGCTGGACAGATCCACTGGTGGCCCTCCACACTGTTCAGGGGACACAACCGCACCATCTCCTCCTTGTCCATCCTCCGACTGGTCAGCGGATGCCATGAGCAGTCCAGATACTGCTGTGGATCAGCAGGGGGTCCACAAGGAGTTAGTATGTAGAGCTCAGTAGGTTAGTTACAGTGCTTTACTGCATTAAAGTACCTGCCTCTGAGATGAAGGAAACATAAGCACAAATACACACACTTCCTGAAATGTACACTGTATGCGGATCTGTACTGGAACATACTTTTAAACACCTTTACACACATTATATTCTCCTTCAGTAGATGTTCACACACACACTTCCACCTGCCTGCACAGGCAGTATATACATAAATACGTACAGAATAAACTGTCCAGACATAAGATTCAAAAGAATCCAAACTTAATGTTTCAATTCAGTTCAATGAAGGGGAGGAAAAAAAAAAAAAAAAAATCAAGCCAGGATTGATGGGTAAGGTAACAAGACAGTGCGTAACAACGCAGGATAAATGATTTTGAATGATATCAACGATTCTTTGAAACTTTTAGCAACAACTGGAAGAAAAATGAACTGAAGCGATATGGCGTAGCGTGACCTTTACTGGCGGGAAGTGCGCGTGGCGCGAGGCGGCAGTAGCTTCTAGCACAGCCAGTGCGTTAGCAACAGGCTAACACGGTCGTTTCCGAGGTGTGCAGTCAGTAAGATGTTAAATTCACACGGTTGCTGTGAGTGTGTGAAGGAGTCGAAAGCTCCGGGAAAATTCCCCACACTGCCTGCAATGGCCGCTGGTCGGTGGGTAAACAGGAGGGTTGGAATTCGAGGCTACCGCCTCACTCGACGTACAAAGTCGCTGTTTCAGTAACAAATGACGGCAGAAGAGACACCAGAGCGGCGCTTCCGCACCAAAGACCCCGGATAAAAGCCAAGCGTCCCGGTCTCAGACCCGGTGGCTCAGTGTATAAACCCAAGGGCCACCTCAAACCGTTCAACAGCTCTCGAAAACGCGCCTCGAACCCGCGGGTCGCTCTTTCACCAACAAATCTAGCGAGACAACGAGCAGAAATACACCAAATGTTAGCACTGTTTAAATACACCCACCGCGTGTGAACCGGGACCCTAGGCGGGTCCTTTCACGCCCACCCGGCTTCCACGCTGCGGCTCGGAGCGCAGGCGTCCATCTTTACTGCGATCTCACACCGAGCTCCTCTGCTACCCCCTGTCGCACGGACCGCGTACTGTGGCTGCCTTTCGTGGCAGTTGACGGTCTGACCGCTGGTAGGAGCTGAGGAGTAGGCTGTGTGTGTGTGTGTGTGTGTGTGTGTGTGTGTGTGTCTCCCCACTGCAACAGGAGGTGGGTCTTGAACCACCAACCTTCAGGTCATAAGTTCATGGCCTTCTACTTTACTTACGACATGCAACATCCTATTGCGCTACTTCCTGCACCGCTAAAGTGTTTTTTTTTTAAATTTTCTTAAAAACGACCTAAGAAACAATAATCTAGAATTTTTTACTGTTGAACACCATCGTACAGCAGGTATACAGGAAGCACAAAATGAAGACCCTCAGGTCTACAGTGCACAGAAAAGGGGGAATACAATTTAGAAAATGAATCATACAAAGATAATGCAAATCTACATAGATTTAAAAAATCTACCTGGACTTTGCTGCTAAACTATGATTTATTTTGTAAAGCTTTAGGAGATGTGTTCTGTTATGTGTGTGAACTGAAGTTTAAACAATCAGTCTAATGCATTCAGCTCCTGAAGTATATCTTGCATTGTAATGTATTATTACACCCCTTTGGTACATAGCTAATACTTTCCTGTTTCTAGAGAACTTTCCTCAACAGTTTCCTACTTTTTATGTTTTCCTTTATGATCACATTGAAATACAATGAGCTGCCAGTTTATAAGGCACACATATCTATTAGCATGTTGTGCCTCCATTGGCCTTCAGAACAATGGGAATTTGTCTGGTTCTGGATCCTGCAAGATGCTGGACCATGTGGAAGTGACTGTATTGCTGAAAACTGGATGGCTGCACAGTCTTGTTCCTAACAGTCCTTTCCACATCATTCCAAAGATGCTTGATAAGGTTGAGATCTGGAGTGAAAACTCGCTGTCATGTTGCTGGAACCATTTTTTTGACAATATGCACCATGTGACAGAATTACAGGACTCTTAAAGATCTCTGTGCAAACATAACAATAGAGCTCATGTGCTGAAACTTAAAGATTGGGTGCTATTTTACAGAAGTTCTGCTGTATTTTAGTTGAGAGCCCAGAATATTTAGCTTTCAGTGTCACCAGTTTCACATTTGCCTCTGTCAGAATTGACTGGACACCTTTTGTTGTATAAACTGATAATAAGGTTTACAACCTGAATGATATTGTGCATTAGTTGTTAAAGAACCTAAACTTCTAACAAAGTACGGCCTGATATATCTTATATACAGTATAGTCTCTACAGGCATCCCTCTACTTACAAGTCTGTTGCTATCCTGAAAATGTGTCGAAAGGTAAGGCAAAACCTCCTAAGACGGAGATGTAATAGAAATGTTTTGGTTTAAGAGAGCGGAGCATTGTGGGAAGTGAGTGCATTCCAGAGACCTATCTGTCGGCCATTTTGGGTGTAGCTGTTGAATGAATGGGAAAATTCCCCACGATCGGTTTTTGTTAAAGGCGAAAAATTGGACTCATATTTGATCGCAACTCGGTAAAAGATATTAAATAATTTCAGTCGTAAAAGCTGCAGATTAATATTTCTTATTAAGAACGGTATGCCAATTATGGGGCTCCTCAGAAAAAAATGCGAACATTGAGCACTTTAACTCATGTTTTCTGATGTTTAATCCCTACTTTCTAAACTCAGATCGCTTTCGCTTCGTCTTAAATTAGTTAAAGATGTTTTACACAAGAAGATAGTTAAGTCAGGTTAAAATTAAAGTAGAATTGGATCGAGACCGAATGAACACTTCCACATCATGTGATCAAAACCGTGTACTCATTGGTCAATCTCATAGCTACGCCTGCTACTGGGTAGTGAATGAGGGCCGTCTTTCATTGGCTGTACTGGCCCAGGGGGCGTGTCTATTATGAGGTCATCTCTTCGTGGGGCTAAGAACATGGTCCGTTAGAGCAGGGTGGTCTCCTGTCTCAGGTGCTCGTAGTGAAGGTCCGCAGCGGTCGCGCGTGGTCCCACCTCACGACGCCGTAGAAATGTTTCCTGCAAATGCGGCGGAACGCGAAGTAACAACGTAGAGACAGAGGCAGAAGGAGAGGAGAGGGAGCAGTGAGCTGGAAGCGGAGACAGGTATGGGTGGACATGTTACAGCGCAGCTTCTGGAGCGCACTGGCTGCATGCAGTTGTCACTTCTGCGACAACGAGCATCAGTGCACGAAGTCAGGGAGGAGGGCACGTGCTGCAGGTCACTGGGCTGGATCCACTGCTCGCAGTGACAGAATCGCACCAGCATGGTGTCCCTGCACTAGACCCCACTCTGTCAGGGGATGCAGCCTCTCCTTTGGCCTCATGTGCATCTGTGCTGTGTGTGTGTGTGTGTGTGTGTGTGTGTGTTACTGCAACAAGTGATCGCTGTGTACAGTAAATGTTCTTGAGTGAATACCCCCTAGGTGAGGTACTGTGTTACTGTGTACTATACATTATGCTCAGAACCATTGGTATAAGCAGGTAATAAGAATAGATTGGAGCGCCTGGTCCCTATATTATTCTTCAGTTAGATGACAGCTTTGTCGAAGATATTACAATAATTTAACCATTTACACGGCAGTGTTTTCTTATCTGTTCAGGGTAAATAACTTGGCCAAGGGTTTTACTGTCAGAGTGAGAGTAAACTCTGGGGCCTTCAAGCTTCACCTGCTCTACCTGCCCTCCCAGTCATAACTTAGAGGCTGTGTGGCTGTTCAAATATTTAGGCAAGTAAGCCAGTTATTAACTGGCAGGTGTACAAATGAAAAATTGAAGCAGTCACACCCCTCTGTTTATGTGTGATTTTTTTTTTTTTACAAGTTACCAAGATTTTGGTTCACTTTCAAGCATAATACTTTCAAAAATTATAATAATTATACAAATGTCTCCGCATCTGACCTAAATTTGTCTCTGGAAATGGGTCAGATACCAAAATTTTGGATACCGAGTGCCTATTGCCCATTATTTTAAATGGAAAAAGTACAGAGTTCTGCTGGTCAGTTCTGAAACACCTATATAACTATGAAGCCATGAGTTTAGCACGATGAAACACTGTAAACACCAGTTACCTAATTAGAAACAGTAAATGTTGTCATTAATGTGCAAGTTTATACTGTGTGGTGCAGTGTGTACTGTACCAGACTTTTCACATGTTATTTAAACAACATTTTGCCACTCATTTAAAGAATAATTTTATTTTTAATTAAACCTTAATTAAAAATATTGCAGATAACTTTGCATATTTAAATTAACAGCTTCTACTAACTACTTGGTGAATGAAATGAAGAAAAGAGTGTCAGAGGGAGGCACCTGAATCAGTTTTCTCCATTATTGGTGTAAAATAAGAAGAAGGGATGGAGGAGGGGAGGATGTGGGACAAAAAACTCAAAACAGAACTTTGCTTTCATCTAATTTTTCCTTCATAAATCTTATAACCTATGACAGCATCTTCAATTATGTTGTTGAAAGCAAGGCTCCTGTTCGTGTCCTTAACACATTCCGTAATAAGTGAGACAATTGCATTTGCATGCTCTAAAAATTCTTTTAAAGTTTTCTTGTCTATGATGGGAAGAATTTTCATTTGCATGAAAATCCTTCTTCCTCTTTCTCTTCCTCTGAGGACTGATGGGCATTCAGATGAATCCAGCTTAAATCACAGTAAATGTGGTGACAAAGTGCCAACGCAGTTGCACAAAGTGAACAGGAGACCTGCAAGGAAACGAGCAGAAATGGCGGATAACACACCACGGGGGGCACGCATTTGGAACGGGATAAATTTATAATAGTACAATCCAGTTTAAAACTTTATGTATTGTAATATTTTTTATTACAGTGCACTGGACAGTACTGCGTGGTATTTATTAGTTTAAAAAAATAGATTTTTATTTCATTTTTTAAAAAATTACAGATAAGCTTTAAATAAAAATTTAATGCAAAAGTTTCCGTTTGGATACTGATATTTGGATATTAATTTTCAAGAGGTGTTATAGTGAAAATTTGGTTGCAGAGAGTTTGGTTGTCAGGGCATTGCTGTGCTGCCTCACTGATGCATGTTGCTACATTAAATTTCTGATTGTGAATTCAGTTTCCACTGAGGACTCTTCACATAATAGACCATCTGTGATTTCAGGTCTCCCTCTGCTTTAGGGCAGGTGTGTGTGATATAATATAGATGGATCGTAAATCACAGAATGTTTCGGCTTCAAAGACATCCTGGAAAAGAAAGGCATCGAGGCCGAGACCGAAACGAAAGGCACAAGGTAACAACGTGAGAGGTGTTAAGACAGACCCATGTTCTGACTTTGAGCCCCAGAGGCCTGTAAATGGGTGCAGAGCTCACAATGCGAAATTCTAACATTTCAGTAATTTAAATTGTTTTTTTAATTGCATTATAATATGCAGGATTGTTTTGTACAATGAGCTTATGCTTAATTATACCTTTCAGACTCCTGCAAGCCGCCTGAGAAGAAATCCAAAGCAGGTATTGACAGATTAAATGAGGTAAGAAGTCCTCTGTCAATCTCAGTCCTTTCAGCTAATCTCAGCAAGTACTTGTCCAGTGCAGGGTGGTGGTGGTCTGGAACCTATTCCCTAACCATATTTACGTGTATCTCATACACCCTGACCAGGATGCCAGTCCATCACAGGGTAGCCACACACTTATTTACTCAAACTCGCACAAAGTGCAGTTTAGGGATATTGACACATATAAAACATATGTCTTTGGAGTATGGGAGGAAACAGGAGCACCTGGAAGAAAAGGAGAGAATAGTCAAACCGCACATACCGTAACAGATTTAAACCCAAGTCCAAACCTGTGGTGTGGGAGCTGTGCAGCACCAGTACTACACGCTGTGCAGCACTACCCTAGTCAGTCTCAGCATCTTTCAAGAAGTCTACATAGTGTACGTTAATAAGGAAACGCTTTGGATTTAAAAATGTTTTTAAGGGTTTATTTTCCTTACTGTGAGTACTAACCAGTAAAAGACAAAGTTTTGTAAGTATGAAATGTGTTTAGCTGTACTGTTGGTGAGGATCTGAGACAAAACTGTGGGAAGATGAACTTTATTTTTATGTGGCATATCTACCACAGCACTCTTTCAAACACATTAAACACCACAGCAGCGCATGATGGGACAGCTGCAGCTCCACCTACCAAAGCTACAATAACAAACAAAAATTAAAATAAGATCTGTATTTGTGGCAGTGGGAATTGAAGTGTGTTCAATTTTCAGTGAAAAATGTGAATTTATTAATATGAATTTAGCTACTTTCTCATGCTAGGTGTACTGTGGCTATAATCCAGGGCAGCAAAGATCAAGTATTGCTTATCATCTACAGTCCATTTTTAATTTTTTTTTTTTTTTATACAAATGCTGTCATTTACAAGTCTGTTTTTACTGCCTTTTATTCATATACTGCTTAGATGGCTAGTTACTTACTTTGGGTTACTCATTTTTTCATTATTGCAGCTCATAAGCTGTCCTTCATCCTAACTTTGTCTGTTTCCAGCCTGCAGCTTTCTGGCTGTAGCAGCCAGGCACTAGCAGGTGTCGCTGTTGACTCCAGGACTTTTGTGTTGCAGTGCGAGAAAGCAGAGCCGCGAAGACCGCAGAAGATTAAGAGGACGTATGAAAGGAGACCGTAAGAGAAACACTCATAGTTGTTGTGTTGAAAGTTCCCTCTTTACCTTGTGGTACTATCTGTACTCTATACTAGTGGATGACCGGGTTTGGATCTTACAAACTGCTGAGAAAAATATTCCATACAAAAAAGAAAAAAGAAAAAATTGAGCACAATATAAGAGGAAATATAAATATTGAAATTATTTTTAGCTTTTTAGAGAAAATAACTTAATGCATGAAATGTATTAAAACATTTTGATGCTTTTTCTCAAAAAAGAACCAGAATAGCTTTCTGAAGCTACATATGCTCAGATGTTATGAAGGGAAGTCAGAATGTTGTGTTATTCACCATATGCCTGTGTAGATGTCAGATGAATCTGTTGATTCCGTTTGTTAAATGTGTCCTATTCTTTGATGGACGGCTCTGTTCGAGTGTCTGATCCTTCTCCAGATCCCAGCATCTCTGCGTGGTGGTGCCCACTGGGGACTCTGCCAGCGAGACTTCCTGCTGTTCTCTGACTGATGGCGGTGAGTCCCGGGCCCCCTGTGCTAGGAGACTGCATACGGGAACAGAGGCCAAAACAGGTGTGGTGACCTCAGAGACCAGCCAGGGCACAGGTGAGCACAGTAGATTCACCTGTAGGTTAAAACGTGGGAATTTTGGTGACCACAGCCAGCTTCTACATAGATGGGAAAGACAGTGAGAATGTGTCACGAGACATGGTTATAAATTGAACTTGGCAGTCAAAGGAGAAAATTAGTAAATTAGTAGGTAGGTATCTTCTGATCTGCTGTGGGTTAAGACGGTGTCTCACAGCTCCTGGGCCGCTTGTCTGAAGTCAGGTTGGAATCCAGCTCAGTGTGTGAAGTTTGCATGTTCCCCCTGTGTTTGCACCCCTCAAACATGCTCAGAAGAACCACTTCCGTTCCTCCTCTGTATCAGAAGCCAAGCCAGTGATTACCTGCGAGTCGGATTTGACTTGATGCTACTTCCAGACCCCACACACCTTCTGAGCTGACCCTTTAATAAGAAATTAAGCTTGTGTACTTCAGAAGACATTTAGAAACATGTTAAATATATTTATGAAAAAACATGCTATGACTAATTGTACTGAGTTGAAATAAAAGGTGATCAAGGGTAGAGGTTGAGGTATCTTTAGCCTGAGAAAAATGAAATCATTTCAGCAGCTGAGTGCTGACAGGAAGCACCAGACTGAGCAGCCAGCCCAAGGTTAATATACTGAATTCTGGGAGATGAAAAATTTTTCAAGTTTATATATTCATTTTTAACTGTGTTTCTTTAGTTAACTGTTTAGTAAAATTTCAACAAAGTAAATGTGACCTTTTTATAGTAAGCAGCCAGTAGGTGGCAGAAAAGAGTTCCAGAACAGTAAAGCAGGTTAAGGTGGGACAGGATTTCATTGATTCCACAGGAAAATTTGCTGCACAGCAGCTGGAAACACAACAGTACACCCATAACACATATAACAATAAATACATAACAGAAGCAAAATAACAAAGTAAATAAATAAATAACCAATATCAGCAATAAATTCAGTCTGTTGTGTGACATTATGGAGATGGTTGGCTGTTGGTAGGAAGGACCCCCAGAAGTGCTTCTTGGTGTATCTGAGTTGAATAATCCGGTGGCTGAAAGCGCTTACAACGATCGCTTCAGTAACGAGAATTGAGCCACTGTCCATGATGGACTGTAGCTCCCTCCTCATCCTTGCCTCTTCCAAGGCCTCCACCAAATCAGGACTCAGACCCACGACAGACCTGCTCATAGCCTGTCCTGTCCTTTCTTATACAGTGTATCTGTGTTGTGAGACCAGTCCAGTTTGTTGTTGATGTGGAGCCCCATCTGCACCCTCAACTCAACCCTCACTGTACTGCCTGATGTCTCTAGGTGAGAAAAGGGTAGATCATGTATAGGATTCATCATCCAGTCCTATTTGCCTGTGGAAATCTAACTGCAGGGGGTCTAGGTGGTCTTTTATGAGGGGTCTGATGTAATCCAGCAACAGCCTCTCAAGGGTCTTCATGACATGTGAGAGCCACTGGTCTGTAGCCCTTTGACTCACCTTCATCCTTTTTCCTACAGACCAGGATAAGGCCGGATGTTCTCCACTTTGATGGCGGCTTCTTCAGACTTGGTGGCATGTTGTAAAGGTGGTTGCTCCTGCTGCTGGAACCATGTAAAAGCCATGCAAGGACACAGAGTCGGGCTTTTCTTATCACAGCCGTGTTTCCGTGAAGCACGTGAAACTACAGCACTTGTGGTCTCTTTGACACGGTGTTTGCCGAGAGTTCGTACATTTTGTTCGCCAGATCTCCTGTTTCCTATGACCACTACAGGCAGGTACAGCTTATAGTGGTGCCTCCTCAGTTGGGTTTGGGCTCCTGCCCTCCTGCCGTGGTGGCAAAGCTGTGGTCTCATCTCTGCTGGGTGTTGCAACAGTGGTGGGGAGTTTGGAGGGTGCAGCTGAAGCAGCTGTTGTTTGGAATGCGTGAACAGTGGTGTCGTGCATGCCAAGTGCAGCATTGGAATTCCACCCAAAAATAAATCGTAAAGAAATGACAAAACTTCACTAATGAAACAAAAAGAAACACTCAGAGCTGCTGTTTCAAGCAGGTTGTATGGCCACGCCGTCTTCTGTAGGACATTTTCTGTGGGTTCACCTCAGATCGGGCCAAATGGAGCTTACAGGTGGTTGTGAGAGTTGCAGATTAGTGACTGCATGACATATTAAAAATATTCATACATATTTATACACCGAATAGGATGTATTTTTATTATCATGGCCGTGTTTCCGTGAAGCAGGTGAAACTACAGCACTTGTGGTCTCTTTGACGCTGTGTTTACCATGTCAGTCGTTTTAATTTGGCTTTAATTTTAATGTTAATTTTACTCAAAATGTATAAAACTATTGAAATAAAAAGTCTTTTTTAGTTATTGTAGAGACATTCAAGATTTTTGCACAAGCTAATGATGAATAAATAAATAGAAAGACTTCTGTGTTTTGTTGTTTGTGACTTGGTAAGCTATACTTTGGAGTTCCAAACAAAGCAAATTAAATTGGTTTTTGAAGAAGTGAAGCTAGTGTTACATGAGCAGCCAGTTTGACTTATTCTCTGTAGTAAGTAAGCTTTCATTTTCAGCATTGGGCTAGTGAATCAGTTTTTAGCAACATGTTTATTCATCTGGAGAGGTATTACCCCAGGTATGCAGTGATATAGCAGATGTCCTGATGTCTGAATAACCTTCTTCACTCGCATCCAGGTAATTGACTGCTGGTGCCTCTGAGCAAATGTGCTGCTGTATTACTGAGTCTTCGTGGTGATGGTCCTGTCCCTTAGGTGCCGTGGTAAAGGGGAGGCGGAAGCAGAGGTGTGGCTGTAAGGCTACCGATGAGAACGCTGCCAAAGAATCAGAAGCGTCAGGTATGGTTTGAGCTTCTCAGTTCTCGTTTTGCTCTCTCTAAGCCCGGGATCATGTGAAACTGTGGTATTGATGCTTATTCAGTGCCTGCTTCGGGGCATAATGAGAAGAACCTAAAGGAAGATTATGTGCATGAGCAGAAGGCCAAAAGCAACGAAGAATCTCCATGCTACAGTCCAGGTGGGGGCCCAAGACCACTTGTCACCATGGTTCATTTCTGTGGACCAGTCAGGTCCACTCTGCAGTGAGGATTTTCTTAAAGCTTAGACATGTTCTGAAGAACATCAGTATAAATTCTCATTGATTGTTTTTAACTTCATTACACGTTGTGTTTTCCTAAGAGAGTGGGTTTTTGCCTCACCTCACAGGGAGCCAGGAGGAACTATGGAACCTCCAGATTTTGGGCAAAGGTCGTGCAACCTGCCCCAAGTGCAAAACTGTCAGCAGGAAGACTGTTGAGGGCTTAAAAAAACACATGATAAACTGCAAGCTGGTATGTAGAGTGGTAAGGAAAAGACGATCCTGACAGAAAGGATTTGCAGCTGTGGTTGTAGACATTTTAGTGACTCAAAATTTGTTCCTGCTCAAAGCAACTTATCTAGGTTTCTATTTAAACAGCTGGAAATTCAGTTTATGGATTTTACTAAATCAAGAATCAATGTCAAACACTCTTACAGAGCAGCTATACTGGGAGCTTGATACGAAGATCCTCGGGTCCACGGTGCACAGAACGGGGGAAAGAAACAGTACAAAGATAATGTATATACATGGCTAAATAGAGTATATAGATAAATAGGTAGATAGATAAATACAGAAATACACAAGTACACAAACATGGATACAACATCAGAGCTCTTCCGGAATTAGAATTTGAGTAGTAACCTTCTCATGTTATATGTACTGGACCCCTGTGCTGCTGACACCTTCCTAATGGAACAGGCAATATATACTGCAGTAAACTGTACTTCAGAACAATCAGACCAAAAGTTTCCTCGGACAAAAGCGTGAGCCGAATGAAAATAAAATAAATAAAAATAATAATCATGAGAGTGACTGTAACCACATGTGAAAATATCTTTTCCCTCTGTCTATCAGAATCCCTTCACGTGTCAACACTGCGGGAAACAGCTGAAGTCATTAACTGGCATGAAGTACCACGTCATGGCGGACCACAACAACTTGGTGAGGAACGTTTTGCATTCATTTGTTCTCTATAGCTGCATGCGGCCTGGTTTTCTCAATTTCTCTGTTTTTTCCTCTGTTCCTGTGTGGACAGCCCACCTCCATGGATGTAGGTGAAGATGACAGCCAGGCTATGAAGGAGAAGCTGAGAAAAGTGCTGAAGAGAATGGGCAAACTGAAGTGCACCAAACAGGTACATCTACTTGGCTCAATGTTTATTTATTCTCTTTGTTTGTCTGCTGGACAGGTACCGTTTACATTTTACTTGTGCCATCAAATTTTCACACTGGTCCCATTTTGGAGCAGTATCTGAGTTACCTGACTGCAGATCAAAAACTGTAGCACTTGAAAAGTAAAATGCAATAACTGTTTTACTGTTAAAGTGGTTGTATTTAGTACGTAACTGTTGTTAGTGCTGTTGGACAGGACAACATAAGAGTAGTGAAGTGGGAAGAAAAAATTGAATATATATCACCAAACTTTATCAGTTGTGTGTGTGTGTGTGTGTGTGTGTGTGTGTGTGTGTGTGTGTGTGTGTGTGTGTGTGTGTGGGTGTGTGATTCTGCTGGTCATCATTTTGTATTAATTTCCTGCAGTTTAGCCTTAAATTATTGTCCACCTGTCTGAGTATGAAAATGTAAGTAGATTCTGTCCCCGACAGTCAGACATCTGTGAATGTTGGGTTTCAGTGTAGCAATTTTCCAGAACAGGTTTTCTTCATCACAAGTTTTAGTGATTGTTGATGACGATCATCTGAACGTGGCAGAGGAGGTAATACTGGAAGTTTTTGCAGTAGGGACCAGTAACGTGGTCTGGCTCATACTGTGTGCTTTGACTGTTCGCTCCAGGGCTGCAACGGGAGCTTCACCAGCATCATGGGGTACCTGTACCACACAAGAAAGTGTGGTAAGGAGGAGGCAGAGCTAGAGAAGTTGGTGCTCAAGTGCCAGCACTGTGGAAAGGCCTACAAGTCCAGAGCAGGGCTGGAGTACCACCGGAAATCTGAACACGCTCCTGTGAGTTGGCCTCCCTCTGCTCTGTCCTTCTGTCCTTTGGGTTTTAACACACTGGCTCCATGTGTCATAAATGGCTTTTTATGGGTGCAGACATTGTCCAGGTCGCTTAATTATTTTTGACAGCATTGTCTTCACGTGTCTCCTGTCTAACATTTCAGTTGGCAGCTGACAGAAGGCTGTAGAGAGCAGGAACGTGGGACCAAGTTAATGAACTCCCCTCCACAGTGTTTACAGTACCTGTCTGGTGTTCCTGAGTGTCCATGGTCAGGTGTTAGGTGTTTATATTAGGATTAGATTAGGATTAAAAATTACTCTTCTGTACAAATGGCTAAACTTTTATTCATCTTTATGGAATGAATCGATCAACAGTTGGTACTGAATAGGGGTTTGCGGGGACCATGTTTTTTTCGTTTGTCATTGAATTCTTTTTAACTTGAGGGAAATACTAATGTGAAGAGTTGTAGAAAGACATAGAAAATATTTTGTATTTATTATAACAGTGAGTTTGGAAATGACAAAAATTCCTATTCCTAACACACTTTTGGTCTTAAAGAGGATGGGTTCTCTCGTGCCCTTATTCTTTTGTTCTGAATTGATGTTCAGGATTTTGCCCGTGTATCAGTCTCAAAGTTGTCCGGATTGCGCGGGTAGACAGGGGCCTCACCAGCAGCAGCTCGACTCTTTTCTGCGACAACTTCCTCAGCAGTTTTCTCCAGGGTATTGAAGTTGCATGCAGCTGTGTTTTTTGCAGAGCCCAGAGAAGGATGAGGACATCAAGGACAAGATTCCCCCAAAAGAGGTGGACCCTGAGAGAACCCCCAGCGGGAGGGTGAAGAGGATATCGGCTCAGGTGGCCATCTTCCACCTGCAGGAAATAGCCAGCGAGGAGCTACTAAAGGAATGGCCTAAGAGGAAGGTGCAGCAGGACCTGGTACCAGATGACAAGAAGGTAAGCTTTGAGAGGTCCTCGGAAGCTGGGGCGGTCACGAATAACCCTGTTGTGGGTAGATAGTCCATTTTTGATTCCGTTTAAAATTCCACAGCTCAAGTATGCTCGACCCGGGCTACCTGCTTTCAGCCAGGAGATACTCCGGAAGTGGAAGAACGAAGTGAAGCTCCAGCGGAAAGTGCAGTGTCCAAACCAGGTTGGAAAGCTGGACAGTTGGGTTGAGAATACCTTTTCGTGGCCTGTGTTCTACACCGGTGATGATTTCTTGGTTTCTTTCAGGGCTGCAAGTCAGTCTACACCAGTGTGTCAGGGCTCAAAGCTCACCTTGGCCTTTGTGCATGGGTACAGTGATTATTATGCTTTAAATTAAATCCCCATATCATTTTTGTATGAACTTGTTTAAACTGGACTGTAAGGAGCGTGCAGATAATGTTTTCATTTTCAAATCTCAAATCTGTAACTGCTGCACTGCAATCTGCCCAGTTTACTCTGCTCACACAATTTTATGTACATTTTAGTTCCCATGTCAATAGTGAAGGCAACACATTTGACTGAATAAAGTTATACATTAATTAGAACGTTAAATTAGTTTCTGTAAATGATGTGGAAAAATTACAGCTCGAACTGAGGGTTTGAGGGTTTGAGGGTTTGCCGCATTCACTGCTGTCTTCGTGCTGTGTTGACAGGGTGACTTTGAGGTTGGGAAGTACAAATGTTTGATATGCGATAAAGAGTTCAGCTCGGAAAGTGGGGTGAAGTATCACATCAACTCCATCCATGCCCAGGTAAAGTACTTTCTGTAGCCTTCCATGCAAATTCAGGTATTTTTACTTTCTTTTTTTTAAATAATAAAATACTTTTGGGATTTGAACTAGTAATACTGTGGTTGCAAATGCTATAACCCTTAATATTTCATTATTTTCTGTTTCTCTCAGGACTGGTTCATTGTAACCTCTAAAGCATCCAAGAGCTTTGCGAAGCTCTTGAAGACAAAGTCCAAGGAGAACTGTGTGAAGCCACGAGCCAAGTGTAAACCCACACTGAAGTTCAGCCTGGAGCCTAAGGGTTGGCAGGACAGGAGGCCCAGCAAGAGTCCTGCACCAGGCCTGAGGGCCAAGCCAGGCCGTGTGAATGTGGAATGTAAGCTGAAGGAAGTGCCCAGCAGCAAGGAGAAAGACTGCTATGACTTCAGTGGCAGCGACAGCCATAGCAGCAGCTCTAGCAGCGACAGCTCCAGCAGCGAGTCGGAGGCGGACGAGCCCGAGGCCCCCAAGCAAGACAAGTGGGCCTTGAAGAGGCCGGTGGCCAGAGCTGATGCAGCCCGGCAGGCCAAGGGCACTTAACCACATCCCTCAGTCATGACGGTGACACAGCGCATTTTAAACCCTGCCCACCGAATACCTGAACATTATGCTGTAACCCCGGCTCCAGTTTCCACGATGACCTGGCTCTCTCCGAACAGCAAGTGTGATGTGTCTGATGCATATTCACCATCTGATACGCAGGATTTACGCACACTTATTTTTTACTGCTGCATCTCATTATTTGTTGCAAATATTTCTCTCTGAGAATTTTGTCATTGTCTAGAAAAAAAGTTGCCACCTATCAGAGATAAAAAGGTTGGTCAGCGTGGGGGTCGGTTTGCTTATTAGATGGTTACTTTAGTTATTGACTTGGAATTTTTCATGTCGGGGTGGGAGGAGCCTGTGTATGTGGCTTGTTGTGTGACCTGAGGAGTGTGTTACACACCTTGAGAGCTGCCTCACTCTGCCATCGCTACATGGAACCAGCGTGGAAATGTGGACCTCAGCTGAAAGTGAGGATATGTGAATCGAGCCACTGTCGTACACTTATTTACTGATGCACTTCACCGCGCAGGTCACACACGTTTAAATGCAGCACAGTCCACACACGCCATGCAGAACTTTAAAGGCGACGACTGTAGTTCCCGTGTCAATAGTGAAGGCAACACATTTGACTGAATGAAGTTATGCATTTTATTTAGTATTATCAGTGTGGGTGTAGGAGCTCTTAGTGATTATATTTTAAATGATTAGAGTCTGTTCAGAAGGATTGTATTGTACATGGTAAATTCTCCAGTATAGCGGGCATAACTGCCTTTTCTGCATAAACCGACAACCTGACAAGTTGAACATCAGCATTGGGAGGAACTTGTGCAACAAACAAAATGAATAAGTAGTCAGTTGCATTTTTAACTAGTTGTCTTCCGCTTGCCATCAGGTTGTTCCTGTCGTACGAACAAGCGTTTTGGTTATTTTCACGTTTTTCATTCATACTTTCATTACGTTTTCTGCATTGGAGGTAAACAATCATGGCATCTGGATCGCAGTTATTAACACCCAGTGACACTTTTGCTTTATACACATTTATGTTGAGGTTTTACAGCCATTTCTACTCTGTTGTACAGTAGCTGTTTTGTGCTCACTTGCTGACTCTCAGTATTTAGATGTTCAAGGTAGGAAACACGACCGTTTCTTATTGTAGATTCATTTCAGCACATTTAATAACAAAATTTAAAAGAAATTTCTCCTCAATCAATTTACAGTATTTTTTGTTATATAATTTAAAAAATGTTATGTTAAACATAGTATAGTTTTAATGATGTTTAAATTACTGTATTGAATTTATTAACTGTCAGTTACAGTAACTGTGTAGGGTAACTAAAGTGATGAAGATGTTTGCACTTTTAACTTGAATTTCTCCACTTGAGCTTCTTGTGCCACTTGACAGGAGGGTCACTGTCTGTGACTCACTGAGCTGTTGTCCTGTGAACCGCGTAAATGCCATTACTGTGTCATGCGCCTTGGCCTGCAGAAGCCCATCGCCATCATTCATGTGTCAGTTAGTGCATTAAGTGTGAGGAAGGCACATATTTATTGTTCTTGTAGTGTTTTCCTCTTTTGTTTGTGGCTATTTATTCCCAATGAAGATTATTTTAACTAGACAGTGTTACTTGAATTTTCCCTTGTATGATGTAGTTTTTTAAATTATTTATTTTCTTTAAGATTTTATAGTTCAACAAAAACTGAAGATTTAATGCCATGAATTAAAATACACATTTAAACACCCATAGACATGTTTTGGGCATGCTTTTATTCGCACTTCTATATCTATAAAGCTCTGTGTCTGTTGGTTTGTTAGTTTCTTTGTTCTTTACGCAGTTTTGTTTTCAAGCCACACACTTGAAATTTGGCTCACATGTACTTCTCGCCCTAAGTGAGGTTATTGCATAAACACACACAGCACTGTACACATTAGTGACTGTGCCTTAAGGCAGTTCCCAGCTGATTTGTCAACATGAAGACAGTATGCACTTTACTAACAAAAGGGTAACACTGGTGAAATATATTTAAACACTTTTCTCCTTTCCACTGGATGGCCAGCGAGTCGCTTTCTGTGGCCTCCTGTCTGGCAGCACCGATGATACTTATGTACTCGACGCACCACTTTAACAGCAACAGTTTGGTCACACGTTGTGCTATTACTGTCTACCTGTCCACTTCCTGACTTCGCTACTAGTTTAATAAAGGAGCAAAATGTACCTGTAAAATGCTGTACAGTCAGTCACAAATCGAAACCTCCATCACAGACTCCACAGCAGCAACCCGGTTCAGTCCGACCGTGTGAACACAACCCTGAACAACGTCTGCGGTTAAGGAACTTGTTCTGAGCCGGAAGTCTCGTCTTGATTCGTTTTTCGCCGACGGCGCGGCGAGTTCCGTTCGGTGCTCCCGGGTCGCGGTTTCCTCCATCAGGACCAGTTCCAGTTCCGCGACCTGCGCATCCTTCGCGCGCCTTTCCAGCCAGACATTGTCTGTCCTCTGGGTCTTTGCTGTGACGGAAACTGTTGACCTGCAGCTTAATTTTCCCTCTCTTTTTGCAGGAAGGTTTTGCTAAGTATGGGAGAGAAAGCGATTATAAAAGACTACGATTAGTGTGAATATTACCGCAAAGAGACGTTCAACGTCCAGAAGGCAAGAGGTAAACAAACGATCTCGGAACTTAAGGTAAGAAATTGCGGCCATTATAGTGAGCTGTATCCATCAGAATGACGCAAATCCCTATTTTCTAGTCGCCACAGCAGAGATAAGAACAGTAACCGTCGTAGTAGCTGCTTATTTTACGACATTGTTAATGTACCCGTTTTTCCTAGTCGCCCTTGTTTTACTGAAACATGTTCACTGTTATACTTTGAGGTTTACCATTTATTATCAGTGTTTTTGGGGTGAGGTATCACTTCAGGGGGGCTGCGTGACCCACGTGCGGAGGCACTAAATTTGCAGATCCCTCCTGCCGCTTTGGAGGCCTTTTGCGTTTGGCGTGAAAATTCTCCCGTCGACAAACAGGAGTCGACAAACCCCGCCCCCGGCTCGAGCTGCTTGGGTTCCACAAAAGGTGGAACTTATCCATCTTTTGCTGGTTTGGGACACAACGATACCGACATGGTGCACCTCATTATTTCTTTCTATTATTTTGCTACTTGTATCCGTCGCCTGTAATACTCACGCACTGGGAATGTGGCTCCCAGACGGACGATGGTTGTGCTCCTGCGCAGATCAGCCGATTCCCCTACAGTATATAATATCATTTCACTGACGTCATCGGTAGCGGAGTTACGCACAGACCGAGTCATACAGCCCGTTTCCCACGAGACGGATGCACTGCTGCAGTGGGGTTTTAAACCGTCCAGCAGGGAGATCTGAGCCGAAACACTATAAGCAGGACGTAGTAGCACAGCCTGGTCATCAACATGGGCTTGAATGAAATAAAAGGTGACTTTTACTGTATCAGAGGAGGTCCAGTCTGTGGTTCGGTTGCTGTCTACAGTGTTTAAAGGGGATGTAACCTGGTTGCTCAGTTACAGTCCCTGTACCTTCAGGTCAACCTTGGGCAAGGTCTGAACTGTCTCAGTGAGGAGAAATGATTTGTACACATGACTGAGGTGTGAAACTATAGCCTTTCAACCTGCCTTTACTGTCTCACAGCACATTGGGACAACGGGCAACAGAAGTCATTGTTAACTATTGTATTATTATTGTACAATAACTTCTGCAAGAACATGAAAAAATAAACAACATCCATACGCTGCCATTGTGTTTGCCAGACAGACGAACGTGCACTCAGGCATCAGCAAAATAAACCCACAGACTACAAAGTTAATATTCATGAATTTATTATAACAACTCTGACATAATGCCATAGGTACGAAATTTAAAACCCTTCCTTTGGCCAACATTCGTGACAAACGTGACAATTTCCCCCGAGCCCTTAACTGTTACAGCGGGCTGGTTCACTGGTGACCCCCACCGGAGGCTTCTGAAGGCTACAATATCACCACAGTCAGAGCTCACCGTGGTATCATTCCTAACACTGAGGAGTGAGGTTTTCAGATTTTAACCTAAATCAGTAACAAGATAAAAAAGAAAAAACATTTTTTAGAAATGAGTTGATAGTGTTTTCCAGAAATGAAAAACTCAATAGTCCCTCCTGATCATAGGACAAAACATCACACTTCCACATCTTGGACTCCATTCAAAAGCAGGATTTCAACTGTTATACTAAAGATCTGCCAAAAACAGGCCATTAACTCAAGGCATGTTGCATGTGAAAAGAGGCAGAAGCTGTATCAGTAATTTACTGGATTGATGTACCACCTTCTCCTAACTCATGAACAAAATAAAACATGGAAATGGAAGCGGAAGCTCTGGAATCATCTCTTCCTCAGAAGGACCAGATCGGTTTCAGCAGATGTAGAAAACTCATTCTTTCCTGTACAATCTGAATGTACACACGCAGCTTGACAGCAATGCACAAAATCTTCTGACTTCTCAACCCACCAGTGTACAGTTAGGCACACGGCAGAACAACTCTTGTCCACACTGAGCCCCTCCTGGAGACGACTTGTGTTCTCAGGCTCCTGGACTGTGTTGTCGACAGTGTTAATTGGAAGACGGTGAGACACTCCTGTACAAGTCAGTACAAAAGAGGGAATCAAAATGGAATTTAAGAGTTTTTAAAAAAGGGATGCAGTTGGATTGGGGCCAAAGCTGAATCTAAATTGATCTGCCAGCAGGAGAAGGTTGTGGCTTGGCTATTCCCCATTTCATGTCCACGCCGCTCCGTGTGTCCACCACTAACCCGGCCTCCCCTCAGTCACTGGGCCACCCCTTCTTGCCGCTGTCTCCAGTATTTGGCGTAGGCCTCCTGAAACATGCCCTTGCAGCTCAGCTTGGCATTGAGGCGGGAGCAGATGAGGAAGGAGCCGCCCATCTTGCGGTGTAAAGAGTAGGTCTCCTCAGGTGGAGGGGCGAGCCGCTGTTTCAGCATCACCGGGATGAGGCTGTGGATGCGCTCTGTTGTGCTTTGGGAGCCGAAGTCAAAAGGCTCATGGGAGGCGAAAGCCTCACCCAGGATCATCACTGCATCCACGTGGGCCTTCTCCATGGTCTGGAGGCAGGATAGTGTCAAGTGAGAGACAGCTGATGCTGAGAGGAGGCTTTCTGCCCCTTTGATTTAGGTGTGATTTTTTTCAGCCTGCCTGGGTGCCCTTCAAACACTGTACACTGTCATCAGTCAAAACCAATTACCCAGTTATGAAGAAGCCCAAATTCCTAATCAACTTTTCCTCTTTTTCCCCAATTCAGAAAAATCAGGGGTGGGCATTCCTGACGCCTGAGGAGCTCCAGTGGTGAATGTAAATATAAGCTGTCAGATGTGCCCGAGACCGGAACCAGGCCGACAGCGAACAACATTAACACATGTCTGTATTAAAATTCAGGGTTTCTTACCTTTGATTCGTAGCCGGTGAGAAACTTCATTTCTATTGATCGCTTTAGCACGCCATTTCTGTCCCCATCTGCAGCAGCCTTGATGACCTGAAGAAGACAAGTCAATGTGAGACATGGACGTGGAATAGCTTAAGAACCTCGCACTACGGATTTTCCCCATCTCCAGACAGCTGTACCTCAATATACACGTCTGTGAAGCTTTTGTCAAATCCTCTTGTGGCTCCAAAGTCCAGAAGGGCAACCTAATGGCAGAAACAGCAGGAAAAGTGATAATGTCCTCTCCTGTGTCCAGGATCATTCTCACCATCAGGCCACAGTTTGTCGAGAATTGTGTTGGATGCGAGATGGTACCCTGTGTGTCTGTGGGTCATAGAAGAAATTGGACCAGTTGGGATCGGTCTGCATGTATCTGAATTCAAAGAGCTCCCTCAAGCACAGCACCAAGATATTCTCACAGATCTGCAATATAGAAAAAGCAAAGCAGTCATCAGTGTCACCCTACTTCCAGCTTGTCCTGCCACTAGATGGCAAAATAACACATCAGCAGCTACACTGCTGACTAAAGCCTGAGCGTTAATGTTTGACTGTCGAACCTCCATCACCTGTTACCACCAGTCAACAAAATGCAGTTTGCGACACCAGCTTCTCTGTGGGGGATGACACAATGTGTTCACTTGAGCCCTTCAAGACAGGGATTCATTTTGAAAGGTTAAAGACTAATGTGAAGATGGCCAAGGAAACCAGAAAACAGACTTCCTCTTGCTAAGGCGCAGCCTCATGAACAAACAGCAGCAGCTTCCTGTTCAAACACATCAAGAACCCTTCAGTCGTCCCACAGATCATTCATTTCCACAGCCCAAGAGGCAAAGCCCTTCTGCCTCACTCACAGTTCTCACTTTTTTCCTCTCAGGCCAAGTTGGGCTGTTTTCTTTCTTGACAAATTTACAAATAAAATACATTATGAATCTGCCATTTCTGTGTCTGTTGCATTGCCACTGTGGTCTAGGTTTTAATCTGGAAACAGACGGCATGTGGCAGGGTACATCCTGGACAGTCCATCACCGGGCAAACACACACACACACACACACACACACACACACACACACACACACACACACACCAGACTGCCTGGACGAAATCATGCAGATTGATGCAGGTTTGAAGTCCAGCTGAGTGGACAGTTTTGGCACTGTGAGGCACCAGGAGCACCTCATTTTTTTTTCAGTCTATCACTTACAGGTAAAGTCACTGCTGTCCTGAGTTCCTCACCTCATTCTTCAGCTCCTGGGTAAGGTTCTCAGCTTTGTCCAGTGGGAACCCTGACACCAGCTCTGTAGTGAGAACGTGTTTACTGCTCAGCTCATCGATCACATCTGGCACGTAGAAGAAGGGGTGGCCTTTCAGCAGCTCCCTGGGGGTGATGCCACATGACTTGTAAGGTGGGCATGATGGGTATGACACAATGACTCAGCATTTAACAAATTTAGGTTCACTTTTGCATACAAGACTACTTACATAGTTATTCCAATATTTACGTACTTAGTGGATTTCAGTTTCATGACCCAAATTACTTTAAGAAAACACCTACCCCAGCAGCCTGACTTAATACACCAGACAAAGCTTTCCACTATAAAGGTTTAATATTTCATTTGCCACATGGATCTGTTCAGCACACAAAGCTAACCCCACCCCCAGTTATTACCATTATATTCCCCCCTGTAAATTCCCCTCTGTGCCACAGTGGGATGGAGCTACCCGACCCCAGCCTGATCAGTCTCATACTTCTTGCCTCTCTCCATTATTTCCACGATGGCTATTTCTGAAACGTGTCAGTGTGCAAATAGCTGCTGCTCATATCATATTGTGGCCACTAAACACTGTCCAGAATGCCAGGGTGGCTATTCTCAGCCATCAGCTGCAGTGCCAACTGCAGTACAAAGAAGTCACATTCCTGTTGCTCACTCTCTGCTCCTCCATAGGTATCACCCACGCCTGACAGAGAACCTCATACCCATACCTTGGCCCCTCAACCTCACCAACCTGCAGTGCAGCTCAATACCAGTCCGTGCACTCGTGGGTTCCCTACTCACTTGAACTTTTTGGCACACCTGGCCTCCCTGATGTAGTCACACTCCAAGGCGAGTTCCCGGCTCATCACCTCGATCAAGTGCTCTGGAAACAGGCCTGTGCAGAGTGGTTGGACGTGGGTGAGAGCGACGCCTTCATGGAACACCTGGTACTTCCTACTCAAAGTCACGTCAATACAACGGGGTAATGAATTATAAACTGTGTGTGTCACTAACCTTATTTCTCATTCCTATTCCCAGTGTCAGTAATTTCTATCCTATTCCAAGGCAATGAGGTCACACAACTTCCTACAAACAGGGACTCCCGATTGTCTCCATCATGCTTTCACAGACAGAGCATCTATTTAAAAGGGAACTGTCTGGGTGGGTGGGTGGGTGGGGTTCATCTGGGAGTCGACTCATTCTGGAAGGGCTATGCTTAGAGGGGCCTGACAAAACACTGGCTCAGAATAGTAGGGCTATTTCCACAAGGCAGGCTGGGCACCACACGGTCCACACTTAACAGAGGGATGGGAGAAACTTGGGCACTTTAAACTGTGATAAGTGGAGAAAGCTGGGGGGCTGGATGCAGGGAGTGTGGATAGGTAGAAATGGGTGGGGATCATTAGGGCACAGAAACACATCGCTTGAATCCCCACCCTCACAGCTGCAGCTGTGCCCCTGATAAATTTTTCCACTGAAACTAACTAGCCTAGACGGCTAGAAATCAGGACTTCGGGTTCCAAATCACTTGTTTAGAATCATCCCTGCACAGAACATCTACAGCAACGAGATTCAAACCTGAAACCCGGTTGTGAGAATTACATTTGTTTTGCTACTGCACCCCCTGCAGGATTACCTTCAGGTAAAGCGTTGCTCATGCTGAGTACGGTCATCAGGTTGTTGACATCACTATTGATGCTCTGTGCCACTCCAGGGTACTGTAAATGCCCCAACAAGGGAATTTAGGAAATGGTCATTATTTAAACCACAAAAGTGGCTGAAGGGGAAGTTCTATAGACAGAAACAAAAGGGAAAACAATACAAGCAAAGGTCTTGTCTGAAACGAAATAACCCCCCGAAAGTACACAAAGAGAAAAACAAAGCCAGGTGTATTTGGATAAATAACTAACATTAATGAAATCAGCAGACGGTATGGGCGTTTGGAAATTCCTTTTTGATGCTTTTGTCAGGAGTTCTTAAAGATGTTTTAAAATATTTAAAAAATATTTCTTTTCCAAAAATACAAGGCATGTTACATCCCTTCAATAAAAATATGTGAAAACAGTCCAATGATTTTTAAATGATAATTTACTATAACAGTGTGAAGTAAAGCACCGAAGGACAGGGCAGTGGTGGCAAAAGCCTCGCTAGAAGCAAACTCCCAGGGTGGCAGAACTCACCTGGATCTTCATGGCCACCTCCCTGCCATCCTTCATCCTGGCCAGATGCACCTGTCCGATGGAGGCAGCAGCAAACGGTCTCTCTTCAAAGAAATCCAGCTTATCTCTCCAGTGGGGACCCAGGTCACTGTTCAGCGCTTTCTGCACAATGGGAAGAACAGCGAGGACTCGCGATAACTGCCAGCCACCGACATCGCATCTCCAGCACCCTCCCGCAGAACCAGCCTGGACCTCAGACACTGCGCTAATGGTCTCTCTAGCAGCTACACTGATGACAAATTAACATCATCATGGAAGTAACAGTGTCTGTCTACACTCTCCTGACCTGAATGCGACTGCTTACCATCATCTGCTTGATGGGCATGAAGTCAGCACTCTGGCGCACACGTTCAAAGATCTTGGCCAGTTGAGGGTTGATAAAGGCATCATCTGCGGATCAGGACAGACAGATGAGTGAGGGAGACAGAAGACAGACCTCAGTCAGACAGGGAGACCATTAATGAACACTGGACACTTAGTAGAGCATTAGGATTTCTACAGTTTGATTTTTAGGAACATTATTTAGCTCTGTCCAAAGTGACTTATTAAATGATTTGTAAAAGGTTTGTACACTAAGCTCTGATGGTGATTTACACAGCAGGGTAAATTTTACTGTATCAGTTCAGGGTAATTGCCTTGACCATGGATACTAGAGTAGGAACCCCCCCCCCCCAAAAAGAAATCAGTTTAAGTGTTGTTATGGTTGCCAGGGTAACAGTCTTTGCCCAACAACAATAAGTTTCAAGAAGGAAGAGGGGAGTTTGAAGCTAAGTCCAGTTAAAAGAAGACAGTTCTAACCACTGTGCCACCTGCTGCCCCCATCACATTTTGCAAGAAATGTAAACAATAATATGAAACAGGTTTGGTAGTAAATTACAAAGTAATCCATATTTTTAAATACAAAGAGGGATATTTAAAAGAGGATCAAATAAGCAAACAAAAGTGTCATATTAAACATCAGTCTTAGAAAACCCTTGAAGAATATAAATATGACTAACAAACTGCTTTCTTTTCAGTTGCAAACTGAATTTTGTTGAAAATACCAGTATGATATGCAGGAACAGTGCATTGTGGGTCAAAGCAAGCTGTCAGCTGAAACAGGCATTCAATGAGAACAGAATACACAAAAGTCAAAGGTAAGTCGTAGGCTGGTGATCGGTCCACTCAGACCCAAATGAGTGAATGGAACCAAGTTGCTGGACTTGACTAAATCTGACAACTTCACGAGTGAATATTATCTTCAGAGATGCAAGTTTAAATCAGATGCTGGAAAACATTCCTGTTTGGCATTCCCTGTGTGGGAAGGTACTGGCTAAAAAAAAGATACCGGCTAAAAGAGTTGCTCTTTATCTAATATGAAGGAAAATGTTCTTATCCATTTCCACACGCTCCTATCTAAAAAGGAAAGATGGTAGGACCATCTTATGTCGACACTTTCCACAACACAAATCTTCTCGTCAATAAATCCAAAAACACAGAACAGCAACAGATAACACTCACTGACATCTTTTCTGGACATCGCTGCCTCCCTGAGTCAGATTCTTTACCTAGTTACATACTCCAAACAGCTTCTTTTTTTCGTTTTCTGACAGAGGACATTTACTGCTCGTGGAAGAGCACAATATCATTGGACCACATGCATTAACTCACATAACTCACAGCCAGTACTGGAGGCTGTACTGAGGATAAAGCATCAAAGCTCTGCCAAACAGCCCTCTGACGGCACCAGTGCACCTGATAACACACACACCTGGCAGAAATTAGGACGAAATTGTTCACGACAAAGGGAGTAAACAATTAAACTTTCCAAAGACACATCAGCGGTTTTCTCATGATTAGAAGCTGTCGACTGAAGCTGAACCCAGATAAGGTAACAAATGGCAATGACATGTATTCAATATGTCGGACAACATACAAACAACACCAGCAGGGCTAAATTGTGTCAATGACTTTGGGAAACAAAAAGGAGAAAATCAAGAATGAAGCTGATACTAGAACAAGATGAGGGAGCAGGTAGCAAGGAAGGTAAAGAACTTAAAAAACTGGCATTATGACCAATAGACTGCAGGATCAAATACTTGGAGGGGAACTGCCATCGAAAAAGGTACCAGAATGGACAGACTGCAGTACATACCCTGCTGGGCTAACAGTGGCTTCTTTCATGAGACTGGGTTTTATGTCTGATGGTTATATACCCATTGTAATGTTCAGTCGGTCCTCCCAAGACAAAGTGTGGGAAGATAGACCAACAGGTGCGTGGGACTCAGGGTGGGGGCTGTGTCTGAAGGAAGAAAGTGCATAAAGCAGCACTGACGTAGCCCCCTCCCCCCATGCCACACCAGAAGAGGACGACCTTTTATCCCCCCCAGTTCAGTGGGGGAGAGCAATGACGTGTTAAGACTGGCTGCTATTAAATGTGCCAGCAGGTCCCTTACAGGAATAGCCCAGATAGTCCAAGCAACAAGGAGGGGGAGGGCCACAAAAACGGTCAATGTCAAGGGCAGAAGATGAGAGTTTGTGCGTCTGGGTAAGAGTGGCTTGCGATATCATACCAACCAGGGGTAGTTATTGTGGAACACAGGAGTTGGCCTTTTTTCAGACTGAGAAACTCTAGCTGTATGAAGCTTTTTGGTGTAGAACACAACAGCAAGCACTCCACGTACATATATAAACCTGCCCCCTTCTGACCATTCAAACACCGTGTCACCTGCTGGCCATGCAGATACACGGTGGAGGCTCTCACCTTGGATGCTGAGCATCTGACCAAGCTTAAGGGCTGCACCGCGCACCTTGCACAGTGTCCGGACAATGCGCTCCGCATTGGCCTCTGACAGGAAGGGGCTGGAGTCCAGGACAGCCTTTTTATCTCCTGAGCGGAACAAAAGCATCACTGGGTCTCACTGTGATAAACACGCTAAACAAAGAAAGCATCCTGTGAGTGGTGCTAAGCATGGTTTTGGCCAAAAGTTTCATAACAAGAAAAAAGTGGGTTACTGTATTGTGTATATCTCCATTAACCTGAGCCATTTAGAAAAAAGCATTTTAAATGTTGGTAAGAAGTGATCAATATAATTTAATGAAAGGCATGATGGGATATAGCCAGCAGGTGAAATCCACAGGCAGGATTCATTTTCACGTATTCTTTACACACAAACCATGAAATGGGGCTTTTTGCTTTTCTGACCAGTTTTTTCCCTTTTTTGATTTATTTTAACAAAATTATACATTTAGGCTATTTCATGCTTAAACAACACATTTAAACAAATGAATCTCCTTGCTGCTCTTCTTCCTGTATCTTAGACTGATCATCATATTTTCATTATTCCAGAAGCCAGATACGAGTTTATATTGTTCTCTGGCACATACGAACCTTCATATTAAGTTCTCTGTGGTTACGAATGTAGTTGAAATTCCACCTCTCGCTGTAGGGCTGTGGCAGAACCTGTGGTATGGTACTAGTCTATTTCTGGGTGTGCTGATGAAGTTGTCGGTCAAGATTAACTCATTAACCTCCATGTTTCGTGTCTGAGCCACAGATCCCATTACAGACCACCAGAACCCGCTCCAGCTCTGGCAGGGGACCTTGGTAAGGGTTCTGGGGAACCAGGGCTGGGAAGGTGAAGGACAGTGAAGGTCGGAAAGCCAGAGGCTTTACCCTTGCAGAAATGCTCAGAGAACCCAATGTCATAATGTCAGGTATTGTTATTCTGGCTAAAAAGCAAATATGATAGCTAAAGTAAATTTAAAAATGTAACTTAATATATTCAATGGACTATGACTCAGATGATGCCACAACAAATGGCACAGAGAGGCTGAGAGATTCATATCTCTTGGTCCAGAACAGATCAGCCTTATCAGCTGTTGGTCACAGAAAAATAAGGTAAGAAACTCAGTTGGATGAGCGGAATAATGCACTGCTACCCTGTCCTGACAGCTGCAGGCCGAACCTGAAGACAGTGCTTTGTGAATTGTTTTTCACTGTTAGACCACATGTTAAACCCCTGGGCTCAATCAACCTACAGTGGTGCTTGAAAGTTTGTGAACCCTTCAGAACTTTCTATATTTCTGCAAAAATTTGACGTAAAACTACATCAGATTTTCACCCAAGTCCTAAAAGTAGATAAAAAGAACCAAATCAAACAAATGAGTCAAAAAAAATTAGACCCGGTCATTTATTTATTGAGGAAAATGATCCAATAACACATATCTGTGAATGGTAAAAGTATGTGAACCTTTGCTTTCAGTATCTGGTGTGACCCCCTTGTGCAGCAATAACTGCAACTAAACGTTTCTGGTCATTGTTGATCAGTCCTGCACATCGGCTTGGAGGAATTTTAGACCATTCCTCTTTACAAAACAGCTTCAACTCTGTTATGTTGGTGGGTTTCCTCCCATGAACTGCTCGCTTCAGGTCCTCCCACAACATTTCTATTGGATTAAGGTCAGGACTTTGACTTGGCCATTCCAAAACCTTAACTTTGTTCTTCTTTAACCATTCTTTGGTAGAACAACTTGTGTGCTTAGGGTCATTGTCTTGCTGCATGACCCACATTGTCTTGAGATTCAGCTCACGGACAGATGTCCTGACATTTTCCTTTAGAATTTGCTGGTATAATTCAGAATTCATTGTTCCAACAATGATGGCAAGCCGTCCTGGCCCAGGATGCAGCAAAACAGGCCTAAACCATGATACTATCACCACCGTGTTTCACAGATGCTATGAGGTTTTTATGTTGGAATGTAGTGTTTTCCTTTCTCCAAACATAACGCTTCTCATTTAGACCAAAAAGCTTTATTTTGGTCTCATCCGTCCACAAAATATTGTTCCAATAGCCTTCTGGCTTGTCCAGGTGATCTTTAGCAAACTGCAGACGGGCAGCGATGTTCTTTTTGGAAAGCAGTGGCTGTCTCCTTGCAATCCTGCCACGCACACAATGGTTGTTCAGTGTCCTCCTGATGGTGGACTCATGAAAATTAACATTAACTAATGTGAGAAAGGCCTTTAGTTGCTTAGAGGTTACCTTGGGTTCCTTTGTGACCTTGCGAACTATTATACACCTTGGTCTTGGCGTGATCTTTGTTGGTCGACCAAAGATCGAGGGTAATAATGGTCTTGAATTTCCTCCATTTGTACACAACCTGTCTGACTGTGGATTGGTGGAATCCAAACTCTTTAGAGATGGATTTGTAACCTTTTCCAGCCTGATGTGCATCAACAACTCTTCTTCTGAGGTCCTCAGAAATCTCCTTTGTTTCTGCCATGATACACTTCCACAAACATGTGTTGTGAAGATCAGACTTTGATAGATCCCTGTTCTTTAAATAAAACAGATCAACCATTTACACCTGACTGTCATCCCACTGACTGAAAACACCCGACTCTAATTTCACCTTCAAATTATCTGCTAATCCTAAAGGTTCACATACTTTTGCCACTCATAGATATGTGTTATTGGATCATTTTCCTCAATAAATAAATGACCAGGTCTAATTTTTTTTGACTCATTTGCTTGATTTGGTTCTTTTTATCTACTTTTAGGACTTGTGTACTACACATCAATTGTGTATTAATGTAGTTTTAGGTCAAATTTATACAGAAATATAGAAAGTTCTGAGGGGTTCACAAACTTTTCAAGCACCATTGTGCAGTCACAACATGCACTGCATTTAACCCCATACACCCTGATTTTGTGAAAATTTCCCCACATACCATTCCTCTCCTCAGATCGCAGGCTCTTCTTGGCCACCTCTGCCAAGGCACCGATGCCCAAGCCGACTGCCAAACCTGCATACAAAAGAGAGGAAAGAATAATCATCAAAATAAACATAGCAAATCCCAGATGTAACAGAACCCATTTTAACAGATTTCCGATTTAATGGACAAAAATTCTATGTTTCATACGCTGGTATTTCCTCTTAGTAGCCTGGCTGATATGCACACAATATGCTTCAAAACATATCATTTGTTATGTAATGAACTTCTGATTTAATGCACATTCAGCAGTACTGGGCGCCCCCTCTTCGCCCAGTCTAGGCGCCTAGTCTGTCAAACTGAATAGATACTGCATTATAGTTAATCTCATATGACTCGGTTGCCCCATTCTGTGCACTTGCCTCTATGGGGAGGATCAGAATCCAGTGCAGGTGGACAGATCGCAGAATCAACCGAGCATCTGAAACCACTGGCTAATACACACCAAAGTCCGTCGCAATGCATTTATACTGTATATGTGCAAGAATTACCTGACAAAAAAGCCACTGTACATTGACAAGTGTACAACAAGATGGCAGAGGGACTGTAGACGGCCAGATGAACTCAACACAGCAGTCCTTCCAAACCCCAAATGATTAGCAGGCCATAAAAACAGCCATACAAAACACCACATTAACCACAACAAACTTTCAACAAATAGTCCCGAGGAGCCCAGATTGTGACTCGGTAAACTGCCATAATTTGCTCCCCAGAAATTCAAATTCTACATATTTTGAAAGAAATACAACCCAAAGCAAATATTTATTGTAAATAGTAGATGTCCTGCAAATAAGCTACACCGAAACACACAAAAATATAAGAGCATTTTAGGTAAGATTAAGAGCAGCATATGTAATTCTGGCATTTGTCATCTGACAACAAAAAACAAGGAGCTTTAACAAAGTCCTGGAGTCCGAAATTGCGTAATGGCCCGCTTACATAACCACAGCTATCGCTGCAGTGGAGGAAACCTGAAAAGGAGTTAAAAATATGGCATGAGGAGGCACTTCCTCTGAAGCTGCTGGCAGCTCACTTGACATGAAAATCACTGGTCATGCAGCGACTCTGGAACTGTTTTTCTCTTCCCAAACCCTCACCTTCATGTGGTAGCATGCAGTAAACATGAACGAGAGCCTTTGGCAACAACAACTGCACCTGTGCTCGGCTACCGTTTAACCTGCTGCTTCTTATTTATATCAGCTGCTGCTTGAGGAGGCAGTTGCAGGGCTCTGTGTGGTAACAGTTAAAAAGGCACAATAGGGACTGCTTCAAATTGCACTATACGGGCCAGTCTGGAGCATACCAACAGCTCCGCCTTAACAATGGCTGTTCACGGCTGGGAGACAGTGGTGTTTATCAGCGGCCTAGACCAGTTTAAACCATAAAATCAGTGTGCTCACATCATATGTAATGCCTGAGGTTACTGTGTTAAGCCACCTAGTTCTGTAGCTCTTCTTACTGAGCTGCAAATAAACAGTCAATACCCGATTACTGTCAGGATCAGGGACTGAAGCTCACTGTAACCACACATTTTCTGCAAATCGTAGCATCACATATGCTGCTTCTGCCAGGTCCTATAAATGTTATTTTTTTAGTTGGAAAACAGTTGGGAAATGGCAATATAGTTATTTTAGTTTAAAAAATGATGAAATAACACATTACACATGGCATCCAAATTGCAAAATGAATGTAAAAAAACCTAAAATATCTGTGGCAGGCAGTTGTGTAGTCACAGTCCACCTGTCCACCTGTCAGCTGCAGAACAGGACAACAGGAGTGGTCACACTGTGGGCTTGGACTTCTGCTGATGCAGTTACTCTTCTGTCTTTCCTTATGTGTGTTACACTACTTATTTTGTGTTTTTAATAAAACACCCAGTGTAAGCAATGCATATGCGCACAGGAGATTACTGGTTGGTCACATAGTTTTGGTCAAAGACATTGTTTTAATGAAAAAGTACTTAAGAGCATAGCATGGGAAATGACTGTATATAAATGGAAATCAGAACCATTGCTAATATTTATTTGCAATAACAGCACACCATTTAATTGCATCTGCAGGTTATACTTCTCAATGCAGCCAACACTGTGCCTCTGTTTTGGCCTGAGTGGCACCACTGAATAATAAGGCCATGATGTCATCACAGAGGGTGGCTTTTTCAGCCAGCGCTTGCACCGCTATCATCGTCACCAATCTTCACAGCACAACCAAGTTAGGGCAAAACTGGAGCTGGTCTCTTGTACAGCTCTCAGACAACAGAATACTAGTCTGCTGTGTTTCCATCAACCAAATTAAACAAGTATAAGTAAACCCAAGTGCCTATTGTTAAGCCAGACAGCAGATTTGTTCAGAGAGGTTGTCCCACTTGACTGCTTTTAGACTGCCAGAGGGGAAAACGGGAATAAGTGGCTGAGATACTCAAAGTGCCCACCGCTGCCCTTCAACATCTTCTGCTCCTGCAAACTGAGCCTTGTGAGGTTGAAACCATCATTATTCATCCAACACTGTGTTCTGTAGGGCTTTACTAACACCGATGCTAGACTGTCTGGCACAGTGAGCACTAGAGGAACTAAACAACGGCAAAAAATATGCAAAACATTTACTGTTTTCTGGGTGAAATGCAATTTTTGAGTGGTCATTAAAACACAGAAAGTGCCTGTAAAAGGAGGTTTGTCGAGCTGCTGGAACAAAACCCATCATTCAGCAGACGAGACTAGTAGAGCAGTAGTAGAGAAGGATAGAGAATTTTCATACTGTATCATCCACTGCTCTGTTGCAACCGCCCTTGAAACTTTGTTCAGCACTCTGTGTTACCCTGGAAATGATGTATGTAAAACAAAAAAAATAAAAAATAAAAAAAAAAATCAACAATGGCTAATGGAAGGACACAAAACGGTGGCAGTCAAAAATAGTCGAACAGTAGAGGAGCTGAAATCAAACAGATTAGTTGCAGTAGTATGGCAGTACGCAGTGTTTTTAACATGTAGTTTTGATCAAGGTCCAGTTTCAGCTCAATTTCAGAGCTAAAGTATGATAAGACTGGAGCTTGTTTCCTCCACTGAATTTGCAAAACACAATGACTCTCCCTCTTGCCAGTAAAGAGAGGTATGTATATGGGCAGCATGTTACAGTTATGTCATGGTTTATATCCCTGCTGTTGTACATGAGAGTGACATAACTGTTTGATTTAAAGAACAGTATTAGATACATGCATAAGCTGCAGTAGAAAAAACTCCAGGCTGAATCAAAAACCCTTGGAGTGAATCTTTTAAGTAAAATGATCAACCCTTAAATCTATAATGTGCAGCAGGGGGTAGTGGCTGGAAAAAAGCTTCACTTGCAGCAAACGGCTCTTCCAGCTCTCATGCCTGACTGGGACCTGCACAGATCACCACCATCTTAAAATCATGGACACATGTAACCAGAGCCTTCTGTGTTGACAGATCATTTCTCAACATATCCTGCGTGGGTTGCGTTGGTTGAAACATTAGTTGGCAAATTAGCTACTGATCCACTGGAGTATAAAGCTTCAAGTGAAAATGATCTCGTAGTTCTCAGCATACTTTCCTATCGAGCAGAGTGTAAGATGAGAGAAGATACCAGCTGAAATTCTGTTTCACATGTCAGTCTACAGAAGGCTGAATTAACAGTATTTTCTGACTGCTAGAGCTTTCTTCAGCTTTTTTTTAATTAACAAATCCAAATACAGCCAATTATTAAGAAACCAGAAGAAGCATTTCATACCTGGGATAGAAGTTTGCTACACATCCTCTTCATTAGGTCACCAACATCAACTGACCCACTACAACAAGTCCAACTATCATCTGAGATATATTATCAACAGTCTGGCCCATGACTGGTCAAAGTGCCTATAAACCTTAAGTCCTCAATCTGGTCTTTCCTCCCCCTCATCAAACATACCACCATATGTTCTTTAATCATACTTTAAAAATTAAAACAACTCTTAATACATGAAAACCTGTGTGATTAATAAAGGAAAAATGCACAGTGATTAAGTTGGCACTAGTGGAAAATTTTAAAATAGGCACTAATAATGGGTAAATCAGACTATACTGTAATTACAGGAAATGTAGTCTTTCTATATTCTGCACCTGAGCCTATTTTTCCCAGTTAAGACAATGATATGCACGTGCTTGATAATAATACTATCGTTTAAGCACTTGTTTAAAAAAACATTTTTCGATGGGATGGTTGGAATTAATTTTGTAATGTCATTCTGCAGTTGATATGTGGGGAACAAATGACCAACCCTGGTTCTGTCAGGTATTTGCCAAACTTGCCTTATTTAAGTTCTGAAGATGCATTATACTGTGTCAGGAATGTATAATGTGACTTTGTAATGTGTTCATTTGGTCACACCGTCCATGCTGGTGTATACAGTAAATTGATTCTTATCGCTCATTTACCTTCTTCGCTCATAGAAATGTTCTGCTTTGCCATATGATGTAGATGCATAACGTACACGTTTGCTCATTTCATCAGCCAGCTGAAGCATGCTAGGCAAAAAGTATATTAGAAGAACTCCTCTCCTGGTGTATACACATTTACCTGTCTATGCACAAGTCACATTACTTATAACTGAATAAGAAAGGTAATAAGTGACCACTTTACAGTTAATTTCAAAAGAGGGATATAACTCATTGAGACATGAGAAGATGTACTCTAGTGTATTCTGCATTCTGCAGGCGATAAGTCAGAATACTCTGTTACGGGCAGGACATATTCCAACAGCCTTAAGACCATAGTGCTGGACAACTGTCGTCTTACCTCCAAAATTGGCCAGCCTCCCTAACCGTGTAACTGGTACTTTTCTCTCTCGGGCTCTGTCACTGAGCTAAAACAAGAAAAAAGAAAAAAGGAAAAAAAAACATATAATGATTGCTTCTGTTTACAATCTGGGAAAATCATATTGTTTGTAATAACAATAATTTGTATAAATAGTCTAATGAAAATACAGCTCACTCCCTTACAAGATTAAGAATTAACAGAGATCAGGGTAAACCCAAAACGCACCCTGGTAATTCATTCTGCTCCTATTTTGAAACAGATTTTTGTTAATGCTCTACATAAAAAAATCCTTTATCTGAAATAAACACTAAAACTGTCAATATGAACTGCATTACAAACAAATACATTTCAAAATCTCTGGGACCATATGGTTAGTGTTTACACATTTCAAATATTCTGTCTTCTTGCAATCAGATTTTCTGTTTACGAAGACCTGCCAAGGAAGTGATGTCACACGCTCACCAGTACTGAAACGCCACATTAAAAGTGGTAAAATCTGTTGCTACAATTGATCTGCCTAAAATATCAAACATATGCAGCACAATCATAAATCTGTGCTTCAGGTCATGTCATCCTGAATAATTGCCCATAATTACAAAAAACACTGGTTTCACCAGAGTGTTAAGGACATCAGAGGTACATTCTGCCTGTGTATAACCAAAAAGTGTTCACCTTAAGATAAATCGGTACCTTTCAGTTGTATACTAGCTATATAACCTGGTGCTTGCCCAGGTCAAGAAGTGTAGTGGTAGAAAGGTGAAAAGTATTAACACATTATATAATCGCAAAACTGTTTAACCCTTGAAGTGATTGCACTTAATACCCAACTATTGTTGTACCTGTGTGCTAAACGTCAAGTCTGTGGCTTAAAAAACAAAGCCGTGTTTGACCTTTATAGATAGAGAAATGTGCAAACCTTGCTCAGGAGCCCTCTGGCTCTTGTGGTCAAATGAACGGCTGCTCTACCTCCTCATATTAATTAAGAAAGAGTAGTGGGATAAATAGAGGAAATGGGTGAGGGATTCATACCATCTGCCTGTGGGGTTTGATCTCACTTCTCTTGGCCTCTCTTGCCTTCTCAATGTCCTCCGCTGTGAGGCCGCTCACCGAAGAATGCTCCTGATGGTAGAAGCGGACTGGTCCCGAGAACTGCTTGCTTGGGTCCTTGTAACCCTCAAACAATTTGCCGTCAGTCTTCCCAGGGGAGTGGCCAAGAGGCCTGGCTGGTCCAGCACTTGTGGCAGACTCGCCCCCACTGTCCCCAGAACTAGCGTGGTTCTCCTCTACTCCAGTGAAATAGGGCTCCTCGTGCAGCTCTAGGTCTGGGATGTTCTGCTGCTGTCCACTGAAGCCCTGAGACAAATGGGAAAGTAAGCAAAGGAGCTGCCTACAGCTTGGTTAGTCTCCTCAGTAAAAAGCAGTTCTCATGTGAAAATGGTTGCAAACCTGACAATGAACTGCTGGTTCAGAGGTCATTCTGACTGCAGAATGGTATTTTATCCAATGAACATGTACCTCACACATCATGGAAAGCTGGGCAAACGAACACCCTAATAAAGGCTTGCACCCATACCCACCTGTGCCGTCCTTGTAGCCATCCCTATGCCCCCCAAGTTACGCAGGGCATTTGTCTGGGTTTCCACTATGGCCTGGCTCAACTTGGCCAAACCTCGTGCCAGCAGCATCATGTCGCCTGCCATGATGGATTCTGTTCACACCTGCGCAGATGGACATTAGGAGAGTTGCAAACAGGAGAATAAAGCTGGCACAACAGTATTGCTGCTGGTTTAACAGTCAATTCAGGATCAATTCCTTTTCCATTTCTGTGGTAAACTGGCCACCCCAAAATCAGAAATATCATGCAGGGCTCTTTGAAAGTTTGAAATACCCTATATTTCAACAAGGAAGAACGAAAAGGCATTTAGGAGTTAACAGCACAACAAAATATATGTATCTGATAATCTGACAGGAATCCTCAGACAGTGGGCATCATGTTCATGCCCACTCTGCTTCTGCTGCACAAGTGAAAAAGGACAAGGAACTTGTTCAGAGCTGTGCCTGTATATCAGGGTCATGGCAAACTGCAGCTATACCTCATTTTAGCTGAGACATGCTTTCAGGAGGTTCAATCTGTATACACTGTCAGCAGAGGACCAACTGTTTTATCCTGCAAACAGCAGGACTGCAATGACTGACTGGAAAGAGGTTTATACACAGTCCCTTAACATAAAATGGTTTGCTGAGAAGGACAGTTGTTCCATGAGTATGCTCAAGGTTTTTTCCCTTTGGGAGGTCTGCAGTTTGGAAAATTCTCTTCACTGTACCAATTGCAGGGCTAGCAGAAATGACTTTTATGCATTTAAAAGCTGTGGCAAAAATGCTTTTTCAGTTATTAATATGTAGCACAGTGCTCCCATACATGAAGAAAAACTTAATGTTCAGCACAGGGGTTGCGAGGATAACACCTGCGCACAACACACTAAAAAAAATTAGTCCAACACAAAAAAGTGGGTCTCCTGACATCGTGAGCTCGTGCTTAGAGAAAAATGGAGCCTCAACTGAATCAGTCTGGCGCAGTCGCTGGTAATCGGGGTTAAGCTCTGGCCTCATTCGAGGTCACTGACCACTAGGGGGTCAGTTTCTCATATAAATAAAAAAAGGATTACTGCTACAATAAACAGGTAGAAGTAGTTTATCACACAAGAAAATTGAAGCCATTGCGGATTTCTTCTCTGGGAAATTGCTTTAATGAATTACAGCTTTTTGTTTTATTGACTTTGGGCCGAGGTGTGATTTGTAAAAACAAACAAATGAACAAACAAACAAAACAAACACACCCCCCCAAAAAAAACTACATTACCCACAAAGCACCATAATCCTGAACCCTTTCAATTTGAATTTTGTGCCTGGCTTTAGCTTTACAAATGTGTGGGCTTTCATGATAGCTCACAGTGGTTTGCAGGGTACAGCATTAAAAGATTAAACTGCTTTAATGCCATAAAATTAGTTGACAACCAACCTATCTATATTATTTATTTAGCTAAGAACTTTGCAAAGCAACTTAGTGTTTCACATTTGTGTACATTTTGATCTTCAACATAAATAATAAAAATACTGAGACGTATGAAAAAACCTTTCAAATAGAGAACATATCCACAAATGTAAAAGCAAATAATTTTGGTTGCTTTTCAGTGCTACAGGCAGTACTTTTCACCGACAGATTAGTTTCTAGGACAGTCAAACTTGCAGAGCTGCAGCAAGCCTGGATGAAGGTCACGCTGACAGCATCCTGCTCAAACCTCCTGGTTTACGCTCACAAGTGGTTAACAAAGAAGAAGAGCACAGTGTTCAGGGAGGTGGTGCCAGGTGATAGTGCTACTCAACTACAAGCACATGTCCTTGGTTTTCTGTGTTACTCAGGTGCCTTGCTCTAATGTTAGGGAGCAGGCATGCATTTATAGGGGGAAACAAGACAAACTGCAAATGTGTGCATACTCTGCAATTCTGTTCACTGCCAGTAATTCCACACACACACGAACGCAAGGAAGCACACACAGCCTTAGGACCACGGCAGCATCCCATTGATAGTTCTACTTCCTGATCAGATTTTTATTCTGTGTTTCATTCACACCTCCAGGTGGCACTGTGATTAAAGTGCAGAACCTGAAAGAATTATTGCCTAATTGCTACGGATGCCACCCACGAAGCACATATTGGCATTCCTTGTGAACACTGTGCATGGTGCAGTCTGAGAGAGCCATTAAATGGATTAAAGGGGTGTTTATATGGTGATGCACATCTTTTCTGTGCTCCACATTTCTGGCAGGTATGCAGGGACAATAGAGAGAGCCAATTACGTGAAGATTAGAGACAACTCCAATGAGGGGAAGAAGGTGGTCTGGTGTGGAGTTGTGGCCAAGGCTCAAAGTCACCTTTTTCTAAACTGCAAAACCTCCTGCAGTATACAGTTTAGTCAGTTCAACCCTGTCCCACTCCATTACACAGAGATATCAAACCGGCTGTAAAACGTTTTCTTTTATCTAAATAGGCGTGGCATAACATTCCTGCATTGTTTCCTAGCCAAGGTAGTCTTGTGTCTCTGCGCAGGTGCAGGAAGCAGGTCCAAACACATCTCCGTGCTGCTTTTCCAGCCAGCAGGGTGTTTGTATATAACAGGTAAAGCAGTAGTGTGCGGGCTACATGCTGCAGCCTTGCAACAGAACGTCCCTAAAAAACAGAGAGAGTCTAACAAGCAGGATCCCAAACCTGCTTACTTAAGAGACAAGTGAAGGTGGCTTCTGTGTGAAATGTGCGTGAACTTTGACATGTCCATTTAGAGGAGATGGTTGGAGCGTCTGTTTAGCAGAGGCCAACACGTGCCAGCAAGAACCCCTAGAATTTAACAGGATACATTTAACCTGTAACTGTAAAAACCACCAGGGTACAACTGGCCTTTTCAGCAATGGAAAACATCCCAGTTTGTACAGAGGAACCAAAATGAGGAAGTTAAATTATGGAGAAATTTCCTGAATTATAAAAATGCAGTATTAGTGTCATACTGAGAATCCATGTTTTCAGTGTTTCTCTTCTCCCTCCCTCATAAACTGTAAAGCCTCAATAACAGATCAGGGTCATTATAATACTTCATATATTTCACCTCACCCCGTCACAGATGTATCCAAACTTTCAACTGTGTGCGCCCTTTTGAGGCTAGTCCCAGAAGTGAACTACAGCATTTTCAGCTAGGAAAACTTTGCTTTGTTCATTACTAGTCCTTGCAGTCCTCGCATTCTGCAGCAGCAACAAAGTGATGCCATTGCAAGCGATGACAGCATTTCCCAGCATTCAAAAGGAAGGTGACAGACCCTTCCAAAGATGTGGTGTCAGACACATCAGCATGCGACGTTTACAGGGCATTCAAAACTTTGGCTCGAGTGTGAAGTGAGAAATCTGCAACCATAATGACAACTCGAACAAGTAAATAAAAAAGTAAATGAGAAATAAGTAGCCATACAAGATCCCAATGAATTGCCACAAAAATAGCACAGGTTTAAATAAGAATAAACAGCATAATTTTGGATTTTAATTAGCTCATACGCTATACTGTTATTCTTTTGAACGGTACGTTCAAATAAAGAACTACGCAGGCATCAGTAGCCGTAACTAAACCGTATCACTTGTATCCATTAAAACCCAGTCATTCTAGATTAGGACCCTGGAAACAACAGGTCGATATGGCAGCACGTTCACGTTCAAGTTCATGTTCAAGTTCATGTTCGAGCGGCTGTCAGTGCCGACCATGCTCCATATTCCATGGGAGATGTTGCCCTGGACCCTGTGAACACTTTGTCCTTGACCCACATCACACTCCAAGTAGCTCAATGGGGTTCTTGGATAGGAGCAGGAAACCGGACCTGATGTCAAACTTCACATTCACAAGCTGCCATTTAAAGCACAAAAAAACTGTAGGTATCAACATTGCAGTTCATAATCCTTCCCGTTCATGTAACTTGAATAAAAAAGTCAATTTTCAATCTCCACCTTAACTAAAAATGCCTAAAAGTCACCAGAAGACACACTAATTCATTAACACAAAGAGCAAAAATCAGCAACATTATTCCTACAAACAGTCAAGATAAGTTTAATTTCAATGCCAGTTTTGTCCACGAACGCCCTCATTCTGACAGGCTGCTATTGAACCTGTTTAACTTGGGAGCAGCCTGTAGACCCCGCATCAAGCTGTCTGCTAATGTCCATTTTAAGTTTTACTCAGACAGAAGCTCAAGTCTGTATTCATTTTATTTCCATTCCGGGGTTTGGGGCTGATGGCACCAGGCGGTAGTCACGTTGCACACGGAGGCCCCCGTTACTCACCCTGTGATCACAGAGCTGCGCAGCCGCACGAGCTCAAGAGCACAACACCTTCCAGAAAGTCACGGTAGCGACTCTCACCAAACACGATTAGGCACCTTCAGTTCTTTCCAGTAAAACCATTTATTTCTTAACCAGTCGCAAAGCTCACTCAGCCCGAGAAGCACCAGGCCTGAGAAGAACGTCAACAGCTCCGCACGCGCCCTCCTCCCTGCTGCGCGTTTTGGACCATGAGGTCAGAGCTGTTTACCAACTCTGGAGCCCGATTGAAGGCAGCAAAACCCCGCCTGCTGGTTAATCCTATTGGCCTTAGGGCTCTACATTGGCCTTTCGTATTGGCGGAGAGGCGGTGTCTACCCCGTAACTATAAAAAACGCGGCGCAAGAGAATCTAAGAATGTACAATCCCATTGGCTCACCTGTTATCAATAACGTTAACGTTTCCGCCTACTGGTTGCCACAACCAATGAAGTGAGCGGAAGACGAAGGCCGGAAAGCCAGTCAGAGCTGCGGTTATCAACTCATTGGCCACTCGACACGTCAACTAAATTTATGTCACTGTTTTTTGTACCTCGAAAACGTGGTGAAGGACGGCTGGTGTGACACTGTTCGTGACGAGAGGCGGCCATCAGCATCTTATGAAGTTAATATTAATAGAACTGTGTAGAGTGTGAGCTGGAAATAGTATGAGGTCATTATTAAAACAGGAAAGTTGACAGTTGAATACATGTCGTAAAGCAGATGATTATGTACGTTTTTATATAAAACGTCAAGCATAATAATAATAATAATCAGGAACTAAAAGTAGTAGTTCTAACTATAGCGAAACTGTGAGTCTGCATCGTAAAGACTAAAGAGTGAGGATGAGTAAGAGTGTACGGTACTGGTTTACGATGACGCACATGTACTTCCAAAAAGTTGCACTTACGTATGAAAATACAGGATTGAGTTATTTATTCTAACGCCCTGTTTGCACCGCTGCAGATGTTCATATAGCTCCGCAGTCCCACATCACTCCGATTTCTTCTGTTTATTTATTTCTTCATTTCCACCGTTCCGCCTGTGTTCAACTGGGGGTGACGTCTAAGTTCTAAGAAATTCGCGACGAAAACGGATTATTTTTCTTAGAAAACGTTTGTTTAGAATGTGTTGCGGTCTATGCTGCCACCTGTTGAGTTTATTTTATTGTGTAGGAGTCTGTGGGCAGGTTCCCGTTTTCATAAGGTTTCTGATTCTCGTTTTATGAAAGTAAGCGACTACAACAGAACAAAGCAAAAATAAATAAATGAATAAGAGCCACAAAACCTACCCTATCGTTATTACTACACTGGCCATTGAGTTCACTGCCGGTGAACTCCTTTAAAGCTTAAAGTTTCGCTGAGTTTAATAACTGTTTAACAGTTGTCCCATACAGCACTTTCTCTCATGAGAAACGCTTTATCTGTCCAGTTCCTGTCTGCCTTCTTACATCACCTGTCACCTGTTACTCAACTTTCCTGTAAACCGGCTCTTTTCAGGCGCCGACGGCCCAGTCCACCGCGTATACGTAGTGACGTATTGTTTACGACCGATTCGCGTGTGCTGCCGGTGATTACCTGTAGGTGGCGGTCGTAGGCCGTGGGTTGTCATAGTAACAGCTCGTTGAAGCCCGCCGGTCTGTCAATGGCTGCGCTAACTGAATAATTCTAATAAATACTGACACCACTTTCCCTGAAGTGGTTTGTTTCAGAGAAACCCACCCTTGCAAAATATAAACTTAATTGCGCGCCCGTTTATTAATATATGAGACAAAGTCGTGTCATCTTCTCACTTTTTTCTTGAAAGCTCTGCTGTTTGAATGTGTTTTTCAGTCCCTTCAGGAACCATAAACAACCATGCGAATGTTCATAATTTGTATTTTCATTGATATGAAGAAGAACGCAAGAGTGAAATCTTGAATTCTGATGACCTAATTCTGAAAGCCTGCAGGTCAGACCAGACACTCTGAGTCGCTCACATCTTACTGGCCTTTTGGAAGAGATGATCGGCAGGGCAACTACTAAATACTGTATTCGCAGGCTGTGGGTACCTGTGCCCCGGTGGCAGACAAAAGTGAAATGGTGGGAAAATGATGAGCTAAACTGCAATGCGTGAAAAGCGCAACACACACTGTATGTGTGACCCGTAGAGCCGTTGCAGCCTTGCAACTTGCAATCCCTACATGTGCTTTACAAACGGTGCATGTAACTGCACATAAAAACTTAAATGGAGTTTTGAAAAAGCAGCTAAAACCTGGAAAACTGGGACAAATATGCATTTTATAATGTAGCTGAATTCCTAAACTCAGCTCTTCAAGTTCTCAATACATTATGACTTAATGATGTATGAAGGCAACTGAGTTATAACGCCTGGCAGGAATGAGTAGCCGGCAAAATGTAACCTTTCACGGCAATGATGTAAAGTCTGCTGTTCACAGGGGGTGTCTGCACAATGCGTATGTTTTCAGTCTGCTCAATTATGGACCATGGAAAATTAATTTTCATACCACCTATCAGGCAGCAAGTCTCATTCAAATCAGAAAGGCCACCAGCCTTTGTATTTTCCATCCACAGTTTAGTTTGCCAAGTGACACGCTTCCTTTTATTTTAATGCCTCTTCATTGGTTTTTGCCGCAAGAAAATAATCAGTCAAATTATTCGGTAGACTTTGTAAAATGTGCACAAGTTGTACATGTCAGTCAAGTATAAGTGAGCAGGTCTTTATTTTCAGCTATAGCTGGATGCACTATATGCTACTGAAAACCTATTTTAAAACATACACAATCATATATGTGCTGACAGGCTTGCTATTTTGCACTTATACCCCATATAGTTGTTATTGTTCATGTTTAGAGGTTATTTATAACTTCACTATATATTTGCTTTCTGTTCCATTATCCTAATCTACTGTTCAGTGCTCTGAGTCACTGTGTAAGAAGTGCTCTATAAAAATGAATTGAATTGAACTGAATATATATTCTTAATTATATTTTCCAAATAGAATTAAAAAAAAATTTTTACTTTTATGCAAAAAGTAATAATAATGTAGAAAAAGTTTGCATTGTTTTCATCAAAAATATTTAAAATGATTTCATTTTTTAGGAATAAACTGAATAAAAAATTCCTGTTTTAATACTACTGAAAATAGGCAAACCCATAGTATATTTAATTTTCTGATAAATGTCTGACCATAATGTAGACACTGAGTTCTGTGTCACATTTGTATTCGGCTGTTTTAGTGTATTATACATTTTACACAAATTTCATTCCTGTATAGCTCAAAGAATGAGCAAATTATAGTGTACATTTTAAATCAGGTGATACTGCATTATACTGTAACCATGAGTTTTGCAAAAGAAGTGTGTGAGCTGCCCAGCCCCCAGTGCCAGAGGGGTTAAATTGGTGTCAGAAGTGGGATAGACAGCAAACGATGGTAATGCCCGGTGCAGGGAAGGTAAGTGTGTGGAATGCTCAAATTCCAGTTGTGGTCTGCTGGTTCAGGAAGGTGCTAAACCCTGTTGCAGTGCAGGTAGGTGTGTGAATGGATTAAATTGGTGTGAGAGCTGGGAAAGGTACCAAGGGATGGTAACATCTGGAGCAATGTGAATAACCCCCTGGAAAACTGCAACAGCTGTAAAACTCGCAGGTGATTTTAAATGAATATCTAGAGAAATGAAGGATGACGAATGACAGCTGTGGTTTCCAGTGATTTAATGCCATTTCATAGAAATGACATAATTTAACTTTTTTTTTTTTTTTTTTTTACTTGATGCAGTAGTAGTAACGTGTGTATTTCAGAGAGACGACCATTTCTAAGCTGAGAAAATAGAGAAAATTCTCCTGGTATTCAGTTCTGGGTCTTTCAGGGTTTTTAGTGGAAACTTTTTCTTTCTTTCTTTCTTTCTTTCTCCGCTGCAGCTCTTCCCTGCAGCCCTGCTCTGGTTCTTTGTGACAGAAAGAGAGCGCCTTGTTCCGTTCAGTTGCGCTTCCTTCCTGCTTCATGCACTTTAGACAAACACACACACGCGCGCACAGTGTAGCCCAGAAGGTGTAGGTACGAGTGAGCTGCAGAGAACGTCCGATCCAGGCGGCCGCTACATGGACGAGACGCCCGCGTGCAGAACGGACTGAATTCGAGGCTCCGCACCGCAGTTTGTCCGCAAACCGGGGACATGCGGCGCCTTTTCGCACTTCCGTACAGTCGATAGAAGCAGGATCCCGACACCTTCGCGCTACACACGCTGCAGCGTTGCCCCCCGCGCCGGGGCTGGATAAGGATCCTGTTTGTGAATTAACTGAAGATACATATTTTACATGAAGGTAAGATGCCGGCGGTGAAGTCATGTTGCGGTGATCCGAGAAGGTGTTCGCTTGGATACTTCTAAAAGGACATTTGGAGACTGAGGGCTGAGCACAGGGGTGGAATTCGGCGAAGATGCTCTGCACCGCCTTGCACTTCATTCACTTAAATCTATCGGCTTCATACGCCGGTCTCCTTTTCACAGCGACCATCCAAAAGTTATAGTGAAATAACTGAAAGTGGAATAGAGTGAGAAAGAGTTGCAGGACAGTGGGAAAACGGATACATCGTCTCCTTAAAGCGTTTCTCCTGTCTGAACCTTTCAGCGACGGGAACTATTTATTATGGCTCATGACTCTCACAGTCATCCTCGAGTTGTCTCCTTAGACCAGGACAGCAGATAAAAGTGTTTCTCGCCTCAACACGGCCAGATGTGTAAGAGCTAAAATGACCAGTTTTCACTCCAGGTTTGTGGGCACACGTCTCAGTGATGAACCATCTTGAGAGGAACCCAGACTAGAGATCTCTGTTCAAACTGCTACATTCGCAACTGACGTTGAGAATAAAATCCACGTCTTTCCAATAACTGATGCAGATATTGAATTTTGGGGATTTGAGTTAAGCTGGTTTCAAAATGACTTTTCGGTTAGTTGTGTTCTCCGTGACTTAAATATAATAGAGCACTTTTAAAAGGCAGATGCTTTACAAAGAACAGAGATTTTTTCCCTTACATTTGCTGTCTTGCAGCATATTGATGCTGATCAAAGCTATAGCTGTTTTTCTTCAAAAGCAGCTTTTGATGGATTAAGTATCAGCCTCCTCACCAGATCTGCTCTTCTTTTCTGTGCTCCAGGCTTGGAAGCACATGGACCGAGCGCATTCTTGGAGCTGTTTGCCTTCTGGTTCACAGGGACATTGGCGCGTTTTTATGCCACTAATCTAGGGTCATAAGGGAAACACTACAGCATGAAAGATGGAATAAAAAGCACTTATGACCCAACCACACTGTCTGGAGTCTGGAGTTGGAGTTCCATCATGTAACAGACCTGTAAATGGTAATGATTAAGTAGCAGGACTGGTTCTAGTTCCATCACCTTCTGCTTCATTGGTTTTACAGTTGTTTTGTTTCGTACTCAATATTAGAGGTCTGTCAGTTTTATTAATATGTGGGGCTGCAATAAAATATATCATGATCTGAGGCGGCGGACTTTATTGCTCTGCTCATTATCTGGGATGTTCGGCTATGTCTGCCGTAGACTTTACCATCAAATTACCATCACTTTACCGTTGCGAACTCTATTAAAAGTAAGTGAGAAGATATGCTGGTAGATGTATTCAAACCTTCTCGAATGATCTTAATTGTATTTATAAACAACACCCATTTTGCGCACTTTGAAAACTGTCTCTGAATGGCACGGAGAAGAGAGCACAGCTTTGAACCCCCTGAACATCTGCATTCTTTGGGTTACTTCCCGCTGGACGTTTCTGCTTCTAGTCCAAATATCGTGCAGTTATATTTTTTTCCAAGATGAAGCAAGATTTGAAAAAAAACCTTGCTTGTCTGGTATTGAGCCTGTTGGCCCATTTCAGGTTCACAGCACCTGGAGAATCATTTGAAATGAGAAGGTCTTTGAAGTTTGCTCATGAGCTGTGTGACCCAGGGTGTCTATGGAGCAGCTGCAGGTTCAAGGGCACTGTGGTAGGGAACAACCTGCCAACATTTGGCTTTATCTGTCCTCCAAGGTAAGTAGGCATGTGGTTACAGTTGGTAGAAGGGTAAGATCCTAATCCCTCAAGGGGCTTCCATTACTAACCAAGTAGACCCTGGGGTTGCATGTAAGCACCTACTGGGTGGCCCGGTGTCGCCCTCAAGGGAGTAAATCTATATATGGGAAACTCTCCGATCTGGACTTGGATGCAGTAATAACTCCTTTCAGAAGAAAAAACATATAACTGTTTGTAGAGTTACTTTCTGATGTTTCCTTCTGAAATGCATGTTGTTGAATTTCACTGTGTCCAGGACTTCCTATTATTAGGTCACTTACAGTTTATATGATCTGTAGGATTTTTTCAGTACATCATTTATTCTTATTTCCTGCTTTGGTGCTTGTTATCAGTATAAACATGTTTCAGTTTTCATTTCATTGAGAAGCTTTATCCCCAGAATCTTACGTAGAAGAATTCCCGTACTTGAAATTGTGATTTTTATTGTAGAATCAAGACTGTATTGCAAATGATCTTCACTCTGTTTCGACACGAGCATAAAAGGCCACGTTTGATTTGTTGAGAAACAGTGTTTTTTTGGAGGCTGTCCTTCTCTCTGTGTTTTGTAGCCTGGGTGTAAAACTCAAACTAGAATAGAGCTACAAACAGTGAGGCCTGCAAAGCCATGTAAAAAGTGCATTAGAGATGCCTCCGCACCTGCAAAGAAATGATATAAATGTAACCAAAAGGACAGCTTGACCTGGCTTTGTGGAGAAACCCTTGAGTATCTGAAACGGTGCAAATCCCAGCTGCAGAAGTAACCGGTATCATATGAATAACATTGAACAGGCAGCAGGGTATCAGGTTATGTAATGTGTAGAAGTGCAGAGTAATATCTGTAATTTAGTGGAAAGATTCTGGTGGAAGACCCTAAAGTTGGACTTCTGATGTGAGTTCTTCCGGGAAAAATGGATAAAAGTGACACTTAAGCAGCAAAATAGTAGTAGTGCGATAAGGAGCAGGAGGTGGTGTAGTGGTTAGAGCTGCCATCCGACAGGCTGAGGACCCCGGACCCTTCCGGACCCTTCGCTGCATCAATTTACTCACCCTGAAAGGCTGCGGTAAAAATTACACAGCCCTATAAATGGGTCAATAACTGTAAGTAGCTTAGTCTGCAGACATAACCCTGTAAGCTGCTTTGGAGAAAGGCATCATTTTATAAGGAATAAATAATAAGAGTAAGGAGCTTCAGGAATCGTCTTCAGCCCAGTGTTTTTCCGAGGAGCCTTTCAATTCAATCTAGTTGCTTTTCATCCCAAAACCAAAGTAAAACAGTATATGTTTGGCCTTCTCCAGTTTCATAATGGCTCCCTGTAACAGCAGGACAGGACTTCAGGGATCAGTGGGGTTTTTCTCCACACATCTGTTATATGACAGTGTTATATAAATCATCCCTGAGTATCTTGGCTGCAGACAAAGCAAACCCAGGAATGTTGTGTTGACTGTAATATTTGGTGCCGTTTCTCAGAGATCCCTTTGCCTTGAGAAAGAATGTAATCTGTGAAGCTGGAAATAAGTGGGTGTGAAAAATTTGGGGAAGAAGTGTAGCGCCTTGTACTACTGAGGCGGTCTGAGCTCTTACTGAAATTAATTCTCTTCCTCCAGATACCTTCCTTGGAATACTGCCTTCAGGACAGAAAAGTTAATTTCTTGCCACATCCCTCTTCACAGTGCACATCTGCCCTCCAGTTCTGTCTTGTCTAGCCTGCCCATACCACTCAAACCATGGCAGGGTCCCGAGGCTGCTGGGGGAAACAGGACTAGGGCTAAATGGAAGCCCAAACAGAGAGTGACAGCCTGGCACCATGGCTGCATGTGCTGTGAACAGCTTCATTGTGATGAGTGCCAACAACCTGAAAAGTGACAGTAGTCCCCGGGCGGCCAAGCCAGTGCTGCCTGTGCCTGACCGGGGCACCTACTGCTCATTCCCCTTCTCCTCGGTACTGAATAGTCCAGGAAGCCCGATGGCACGCTCTCCATCCCGCCCGACGGCCTCCCTTGGGGTGAACGTGGGCAGTCGGATCCGTCGGCTTAGTGGGAGCTCTGCACGAGAGGAGCACGAGGTTGATGGCCAGTCCCTTAGCTCGGACCCCCTTCCCCCATACTGCTCCCCTCAGATCCTGCAGATCCACAAGGATCTCCAGAATGTGCAGGTGAACAAGAAAGTAGGCCTGTTTGAGGCCCAGATCTCTGATCAGCGGAGTCAAGTGCAGAACTCAGAGATCCAGCGCAGCCCACGGGTGCCCCGTCGCTCTGGTTCGGCTTCGGAGTCAAGTGGGCCGGGAGTAGCAGAGCTCCAACATCGAGCACCATCATGCTGGCTGCAGGACAGCTACCCCAGCATACCCCGGGAACTGCAGAATGGAAAGGATGGATCTGGGAACGTTGGAAAGGAGCACACTAGTGGCACTTCTGCCATGGAACAGGACCTTGGGCACACAAATGAAACACAAACCCACACGGAGGGCTCAGCTGGCAGAGAGTCCGGGGGGGGCCTATGTGGCAGCATGGGGACAGATTATGGAGGCTGCCCGGAGGCATCGACCATCCCTGCCGTCATCATCACTGACCACGGGGTAGAGGGCAGTAGCGGCACCCTAGGCACAGAGGCACAGCCCAGCCCTGGCTCCACAAGGGCCGTCCGGAAGCTTTCCTCTTCCTCTGCGTCCTCCACTGGCTTCTCCTCCTCCTGGGAGGAATCAGAGGATGACATCTCCAGTGACCCTGAGCGGGGTGACCGGTCGACGGCCTTCCTGCAGACGCAGCAAAAAGCAGTGAGTCCACTGTCACATTTCCCTTTTCATTCATTTCTCACAGTCTCTTTTGCCTCGTGGTCTGTGCCCCAGAGATGGAATCAATGGCCTTTGTACCCCACATAATCATGTGATAAGGGAATCGAAGACCTCCAACCATTAGGATATTACATACGTCTGGGGAGACTAACGTTCAGGGTCAGAGTGTAGAGATGAGTCCTGAGGAAGCTTATTTATGTGGTTAGCTATCCCTTCATAACAATAATTCCATCTTCAAGTTACTTGTAATTAAAATATTGACCCCGATGAGGACGACAGCTTTGTAAACGTGGCAGACAAGTGAGGCATTTCTTCTCACTTGTTTCTGAGTCCCCTGAAACATACAGGTGACGCACTGTTCCTGCAGAGCTAAACATTTGCGTCCGTAGTAAACATCCTGAAATAAATCCACTGGGATCAAAAGGGGGAAACTGTGCTGGTGAACAGTAGAAGCCACGTCATGGTGGCTGCCCCATAAGCTGTGACTGTTTTAGTGAAAGTGATTTTGTTCCCATGTGGCAGTGAAGTCCAGTTAGACTGAAACCCTGATCTGAAATTCGTAAATGTTATCATAAAATGTAGTTGTATTTAGGAAGTGTGTGGTTAGGTGTGCTTCGGGGGGGGGGGGGCATCAATTTACTTTAATTGTCATTTGATTCATGACTTGTGTCTTAGCAGCACTTCACCTGACTGTGTTCTGCTATGTTGGTGTTATTGCTGCACTTATAAGGCACAGATTTACCTGTCAGTTTTACCCAAGAGTATTGGTTTTCCTTCCATTTTTGTGGAAGGCTGTTGAATTACCCTCCACTTTAACCAAAGTCTACATTTGCCCACATTTTTCCCAACAGCTTTAAGTTCACCCTGCATGTCTTAAAAAACCCACCATTTTCACCAATGGCTGTTTGTTTACCTGCTATTTTCATTCAAGACTTTTGACTTATCTACTATTTGTTAAAAACGCTTTATCTGCCCAGTATTTCTACAAAAGGCTTAGCCTCCATTCCTACTAAAGGTTTTTGATTTATCCAGCATTTTGAAAAAAGGTTAATGGGTTACCTGCTATTTTACAAATATTATTGCTTTACCAGCTTTTTTATCAGTTGTTATCTACCTACTTGTTGCAAGGAAGAATTGCTGTGACACCTGATGCCTCCTGAGCTGTGGTGGATATAACCTAGTGGGTTCCAATGAGGTGGCTTTTCATTACTGTGATTGTATTTGTGTTGAAGTGTTTGACTTTTGGAAAAAGGCTGAAATGGGGCCTTCAGCTGGCAAAGGAGTGAAGGCCATCTCTGTTTCTGCAGCAACCATTAGTTCTGTACCCCCTCATGTAAAGGGTCCCCTGAATAGGCTGTGACACACGTGTCCCCAGCAAACTGCATGGCACATGTGACCTTTGGTGCCAGGCCAACTTGCATCGTGTGACGTGTGATCCGCAATAGAAAAAGCACCCTGGACTTGTGCTTCTCGACAGCATCGCTGTCTCACTTTGTTCAGATCACAAAACTCAGATTGTCCCGATGGCCTCAAGGTCCCCAACACCTGAACGCACCTGTTCTCCTGTCAACTTTTCTGTTTGCGTTCTCAGCCCATCCGCAACATTTCCAACACATTTACAGACTTTTCTTAAGGCTTTTTAGCGTGAAATAAACAACAGGAACAAACCCAGGGTGTGTTTCTTATCCACTGGAGAAAATTGCTGTGACCTTTAAAATATGTCAATTTGGTTTTAAGAAATAAAAAAGCTCAGTGAAAGTATGATTTGCAAAGGGTTCCTCAAAGTGATATTTAAAAAGAAATATTGAGAGCTGCTTTGTACATCAACGCCAGTGATGAGTATGACATCGAGTGTTTTACTTCACTGGAGCCTTTCGGGCACTGACCTAAAGAAGAAAAGACAGCCCAGAGATATCATAACAAAAGAGTCAAGTGTATTTCACGTGAATCAATTTAATGTTCACGTGAGTCATATGTGACTATGTGTATCATGTAGACAGAGTGGTACCTCTGGCCAAATGTGCAAAAACCAACCACAAATTTCGATTTATGTGTGGAGAGATGTGAATTTATTCTGTTTAATATCATTTTCGTAGGTTTTCCATCATTTGCAGTTTTGTGGATCTCACAATGAAGAGAGAAAATGTTTTTAGTTAAGGCCAAGGTTAGTGCGAGTGTTCCAGAAAAAGACTGCATGGCCTTTGTGAAATCTGAATCTTACGAACTGTGTGAGCATTTAACTACACGGTGGTCTCAGTGTTGAAACTATTGAAAAATGAGAAATCAGTGTCACAAACCACTTTTAAGAGCACTTTTAAGACCACTGAATACACATTAACGGTAAAATTAAGGGTTGTTAAATATAAGGACCCCTGTAGCATAATAAACCCCTTTCATTGCTGAAACAGCTGAGCCTGCAGGCCAGTGACTGGCAGCTGGCAACCCTGAAAACCAGTGTTTACACAGAATTCAGCAGAAATTTCTTCCCTTTCCTTCATAGACCTTGTCCCCACCTCCTGGAGTCCCACTTAGCTCAAGAAGCAAGTGCTTGTACAGAGTCACTCTCTGTCTCTTTTCAGAGGTTTGGGACAAGAATTTGGGGGTTGTTTTTAACTGAGGGTGAAGTTTTAGAAATGTGCTTTTTCTTCCAGAAAGGAGTTTTTTCAGGCTGTATTGGGAGACAACAAGTTCTCTCCAGGCCTCTCCACGTTCTGCTTCTTATTGCATATGAATGTCAATTTTGACGTCAAATAAAAACATTTCAAATATTTAGATATGGTGACAGACATATGTTTATTGGCTTGTGTAACAAGCAGCAGGGTTATAATTCTGCAGGGCTGAGGGTTCAGCAAAGCCATGTTATGGCATGTATGGTGATGGTTTATATGAGGAGCAGCCAGTTTAGCACTTTCTCACAACATGAGATGTTCCGCTCAAGTCAAGACAGTGAGAATTTGCAAAGACATTGACTAGATGTCTGTGTCTGACTTTCCTGTGGACTTTATAATGGGGTTTGTGGTGCTGTTTGTAAGCCATTTTGCAGAGTTTTGAAATGACTGTCTGGGGAAATTGCATCTGCATTCAGCATTCAACTTCTTTAGGCCTTGTTCTGGTCTTCAGACTGAACATACAGTATGTAAGTGTAATGTTTATACTTGTAGTTCTTGTAGCTTAATAAGATAAATAAATCAGTTCTCACTAATGAAATCCACCTCCATGGTCCACTGCTGTGCCAGGCTGGATACTGACCACCTGGCCATCTCTAAATGCTCCGTTTTCATTTACTTCCAAATTTGAGTCTGTCTCACACTGAAAGTCAGCATTAGGTCCTTTCTAATGTTTTCAACAAGCAAATGTGCAGATTTTATGAACAAATCACAAACTGAAGTCTTGTTTTAAATTATGAAACTTTTTAAATTCCTTTAGTTATCTCGGGAGGAATTTCCATGAAATTTGCATTACCAAGTCAGAGTTACTCAGAAAAAAGAATGTTGCATTCCTGGAATATAAGTTGCCTGGTATTCGAACATGTCCACCTACACAGAAACGTTGGCCATTACAGAGAGCTTGATAAGAGTTGGTAAAATTTCTGTGGAGCAGCTTTGATCTGAGTCTGTGTCCAAGGACAAGACAGCGCAGTGTCTGTAGCCACCTTCCTGCACTTCTCCACATCAGTACTTTGTGAACTGCCTACATGGTGGAGCCTGTTTGCTGCCCAGTGCAGGTGGAACATCCATCCAAGTGGGCTGTCGTGCCGCTCCCAGGCCTCCTCTCCCTGCAGAACTTGCTGGTCCAGCATTCTCCTGTGGCACCAGCATGTCTCAACATCTCCTTGTACTCTGATCCTGCTGGGGAAAGGAATGCCCCCCAGCAGGTATTCCTGCGCATGCCATGCAAGTGAAAGACCAAGTGGCAGTGGGTTTGCAGGGGCCCAGCCAGCACGGAGTCTGTGACGGTGAGAGACTTGGTTGATAGACTGGGTGTAGAGACTGAGTGGGGATTCCATGTTGAGAGACTGTGTCAGGTTGCTTTGGAGAAGTTCCTCATGACACTCTTGCTGTATTCTGAAAGGCATGACGTCGCTGTAGGCAGTGAGACAGTGGATGTGTGGTGTGATTGTCTGCTTGGCCATGACCCACCAAGGGGGCACAGCGGGCAGGAGGCATACACACGCCCCCAATCACAGTACTTTAAAAACCTCCAATGTGTCTGCTTCCTCTGTGTGTGTGTGTGTGTGTGTGTGTGTGTGCGCGTGTGTATGTGTGTGTGTGTGTGTGACAGAGAGAGTGTGAGAGAAAGCAGGAGCTGGGAGTGCACTCTGGAGGGGCCTGTAGTAACTTGTCACACCAATGTGCAAGAAGTGGGCACACTGCGGGTGGCCACTGTCTGCTAGCACTGTTTGTGTGTGCGTGTGTTTCTTTATTTATTATTGTTCTAAATTTCTCTGGGAATGCAGTGGAGGCAGCATACACACCACTGGGCTGGTGAAAGCGCCTGGTTTCCCTGAAGACTGTGTGTAACTTTTTATCTCTGTTTGCTCTGAAGGACTGTTTCAGATTCTCCTCATGAACATTAGTTACAAATTTGTCGCGCATAACTTCCTACGCGTTCCATTGTGCACCGTGGGGGGTCTGAGGGCTGCACTCCAGACATGGGGAGGGACAGTGTGGATGGACCCCACAGCATGGGCAGGATGTTGTATACAGGTGGGGGCTGGTGTTCTGTTAGGGGGTCTTCTCACCACTGCCCCACCCACCGTCCTGCTCCATTGTTTGGGAATCAGGAACCCCCCCTGAGCTTTGGGAAGGCCAGCACTCCCAGACCTGTGACAGTTGCAGGACGAGCTGCTCTTTTGTTCATTTTGCAGGGAAATGGAGAAGCTGGATGACTGTTTGTCGAAACCCTTACTCCTCTGGCTGAATTTCCCCTCACGTTCCAACGTGGCCTCGCTTGTGACCGTGAGACCTTGGGTTCTGTAGCCATGCAGTGACCTAAAGAATATATTGCAAACGTTCAGTGATAATAAAGCCAGTTCCCGTGGATAACAGATGCTCAGCTAGTGTGTCGCCACAGTTTCACTACTTGATGGCACTCAGCTTTACGCAGAAGGTGCTGTGTCTCAACAACAGAAAAAATGGGCTAAGCTAAGATCTGACACCCAGTTACCGAAAGTCCCAAAAGTTTGGTGCAGCCCCTGTGTGCCGGGTTTTTATTCCAGATTTATTCCATGGAGCCTGTGCATAAAACACAATGGCTGGTTTGCATAAAGGAATCTGGTGGTTGCCTTTGGTTAAATGTAATTAGAAATTTTAAAAATATTAGCTACAGAGGTCATGCGACCAGCCTGGTGTTTATGCCTGTTGTACAGGGATCACATTCGCACTAGCGTGCATGAGCAGTGCTGTACGTGGCCATGTGACAGCCTCATGTGCAGCCTGTGTGTGGGCAGCCAGAGCCAGGCGCGTGGGGGAGTCACTCTTCGTCAGTTTTGCCACGGGGGCTGGCAGTTTGTAGCTGAGGGGGCTTTCGAACCTCCATCCCCAACTGCAGTTACTGGAGCATTTCTGAAAACGTGATTTTTTTTATTCTTGGCGACGGTTGCTGCCGAACAGTCTTGTTATACCAGAAAAGAATGAAGGGAGGCAAAAGACAAGAAGAAGCAAACTACTTTGTGAGCCTTGGGAAAAAAAGCATACATTTCTGAGCCGTTGAATGTCGACGAAGGGAAATGACTACTTTTGAAATCTTCTTTAGGACACGAATCATTATTATTAACCATTATTTATCCGATTCCTCTGTCCAAAACAATTTGCAATATTAGTTTTGTACACTTCGTCACTTAGCGCAGCAATTTACCTGTTAATACACCTACCAGTGGAAGATCCTGTAGCCACTGCACCACCTGCCCAGCAGGCAGGTGAGTAACAGTGGCTCACAAACCGTTGTTATGACTATGGGGGTAATAAAATCAGTGTTTGCAGCAAGTGGATTCAAGGAAGTTGGGTACTGGAATCTCATTTACTGCATTAATGTCAAGAGCTGCTGTCTTTAACTCTGACAATGAGCAGTTTGAGCTTTTCATGCATCTTAAGTCCTTCGCAACAAGTCAGGTGATGTGTCATTAGGGTGTTTCCAGTTACCTCACAGCAACACACAGCGCTGTCTCCCTGCCCTTTCACTTGGGGTACTGCCCGTGTAACAAATTTCACCAACCCCCCCCCCCCCCCCCCCCCCCCCCCCCCCCCCCCCCCCCCCCCCCCCCCCCCCCCCCCCCCCCCCCCCCCCCCNCCCCCCCCCCCCCCATAGCTGCAACTTCATGGCCTGCGAGCTGCCGCCACGGTTTCCTCCCAAAAGTAATATCTAGTTAATTCAAGTGCAGATTCTGAAGGTGCAGTGCAATGGAAAATGTAAGAGCGCTGTGGTAGGCTGTTGCCTGGAGACAGGCTGACGTCATGCTGAGCCTGGCTCAGACAGCTGTGTCTGTGTACGGGTCTTACTGGCGAACGGAGACGTTTTCATATGCATGAGACAGGAAGTGCACTTTTTTCACTTTTTCATTTTTTTCTGTGAGGCAGACCCATTGCCGTGCAGAAAACTCGGGCCATGATCTGCAAATAGGGAAACTACCAGGTGAACTCTTAATGTGTTTGTGTTTACTATCGCTCAAGACGGAAGGGCATTTTTCAAACCACTCGCTGTTTTTTCACAGCGAACCTGCAGTGGCTTTGTGGAGCAGAATCAGTTACGCTCTGTTTATGTTTTGTGTACAACGGCTGCTTGAGAGGCCTGAGCCTCACCTGAACAATTCCTGTGGCACAGAATTAACCTGCACCAGGAGGGGTCCTGCTCTTTAGCCGCTTGAGCCGAAATTACTTCAGCAAGTATCTAAGGCCTAAGGTTTGTAGGCTGACACTCAGCAAGGGCCGCTGTGGAAGATGCCAGCGTCAATCTTCACGTAGTTATCTTTTGACCAGACTGGCAAACCCCCAGCAAGCGCCATACAATTGAGATCCATCCCAGTGGCCAGGGAGCCTTCGGGCTGAGCGCTGCTGCAGTACTGAGGATTGGTTGCTGTTGGACTTTCCCATGCAGTTCATAATGCAGAGCCAAGTGGCCATTGGGCTGAAGGTGGGTTGTACCCACTAGAGGCTTTCTGACATGTGCTGCATGCGTGGGTGAACTTAGTGAAGTTGTCATGGCTACACGCAAGGGTGGCAAGGACTGCAGTGTGAAAAACAAACAAAACTGACTAGTGAGAGTGTCAGGCGGCCATAGGTGGGCTGCTGAAGAGTGGCCTGCTTAAATGTCCTTGGAATTTGTCCTGGAGGACCTGAACTACTTCAGCAGATATCTAATGGCTAAGGTTTGTATAGAGAGTTGACTTGGGTGTTTCACACAGGTTTTCTGTCTTCCAGCAGCATGACTCCAAGCTCTCAACAGGAGTTCTTGTAACATGATTATAGGATGACTAGACCATTACCTCTCAGATCATTTATGCCACGTGGATTTTGGTGCCCTGTGTTTACACTGATACAGGTCTCTGCAAGATAGAGCAAGGGGCTCTTTAGACCTCCCTCTCCTTATTTTCATTTTTACGATTCCACACATCTCCCTGTCACTGGGGTTCATCACGGCCGGTCCTCCACAGCAGATGGCCTTTTATGCGGGAGGCCTGGGTCTTGGAGCAGCTCTCCTCTGAGAGGCTCTTGTGTGTTTATTAGGACTCAAGCATGCTGAGTGCTCCTGGTTGAGGAACCTGGAACCCAGAACCAGAAATCTGGAGCTCTTGGGACTTTATATCCTTCTATGGAGTCTTTTGAAGCATGGGTTATGCGGGTGAAAACTAGATTTTGGTTTCAGTCTCATAACCACTGCCACCAAATGGAAACTGGGCAGAAGAGAAAGAGCGAGAGATGGAAATAAAAAAGAGAGCTGCTGAACCAGGGTTGTTGTGGAAGGGGACTGAATTTGGGTCTCTCCTTGCTGGGAGAATCACTGTATTTTCAGAAACCAACTAATGGAACATGCTGTGTTCTCTTCTTTTGCCTTTTAATCACACTGCTGACTTTACTATGAGTTGCAGATGTGGAAAATAGTGGTGTCGAGCTCCATCGTCTTCCTGTCTCTCGGAGAGGTTCCTCTCGTGGGGTTAAAAACCACTTCCTCCCGCGAGCGCTCAGTGGAAACTTTAACAACACCAGTGAGGTTGGGGAGTTGCTTCGAGCAAACGGCATCCCTTTCCTCCACGCCCGATTTAGATGGCACACGCTGTTATCAGAACAATGGCACAGCGTACAGGGCCTGCATGCACTCCTTGCGATATGCGCGGCCTCTTCCTGCCCTCGATTTGGCTCTGGGCAGCTGGTGGGGTGGCCACCATTTGGTCATAGGTTTGCTTCCCAGACTGCCGCAGTGCCGTGGAGGAGAGGCTCTCCGGGGACGATGCGATGTCCTGCATCATACTGTGACTCTGGCAGTTGGCACTGACGGTGGTGGCTGCTGGAAGACAGGAGGGAAGCTTTCAGCATATTGAAGCACACAGAATCAGCTTCTCCTTAGAGCTTCAACACAGTTTTTTGAGCTACAGAAGGACTGAAAACAGCATTTCCATGCTTTCGATAAATGACCTGATTTTGTAAAGGACATTTTACTCCAAAGTGTGGCATAGAGTTCCATAGAGCTCAACGGTGCAGCTGTCTTCCTGGGACTTGCACCTATAGCCACTTGGGCACGACACAGTCTCCTTATCAGCTCTGCTTTCACTTACCTGATAGATTTGCTGTAATGAAAGCTGTGGCCTGTTTTTTTGTACCTGGAAACATATAGATAAAACAATATGGTTTTACAGTGGGCTTTTCTAATGACATTTAAATGACAAGTGTCATTTAAGATGTTGTGTTAACAAATGAAATGTTACATACACAAGCCTGGTAATGTGAGGATGATTAAGCCCCTCTGTAAATAAGGAAAAGGTTAAATGTTAAATGGCCCTTTGACGTATCAGGTGCCTTCAGGGTGTCAGGTGACAAGCAGCATGCCAAGATTTGTGACACTATGTCAACAACGGTTATCGTACCACGGGGAACACAGAGATTTCTGTGCCATACATATACACGTCTGCACCATAAATTCCCAGCAAATGGATGCAGCCGATGAACAGATAATTCTGCCAATTATGCTGGTGCCTGATTTGGAAATGCGACTATTTGGAAGACTTGGAAGATTAATCTTTGCAGATCTTCTCCTGCCACGACCGTTCAGTGAACTCAGGCCTCCAGCTACTGGAGAGACAGGGGAGCATCTCCAAACCAGGGTCTGCTGTGAAAAGATCAGGAAGACATGGTGGCAACACATAACTTGGGGAACCAGGGTTTTAGGAACAATAGCTCTTTTACTTATGCATTACAAAGTGCAGCACAGCGGTAAAACCCAGCAGTTCTCCCCAAAAACTGACAGCAAAGGCAATGTAAGGCACAGAGGGTGGGCAGCCAAATATTGCAAATACACACCAGCAGTAAGTCACCTGCTAAACTATAATTGACAGAACCGACAACAATGCAGAACAGCACAGAAACGCTACACAACAAGGGATGATGGGAAGGGTGCACAGTATTATAGCCTTTTAGTGTGAAGAATAGAAATGTGAATTCTGCTTGTTGAGGTGAGGGCCTTTCTGCGATGCCTGCTTAGACATTTGATGTTCACCGTCAAAAAACCTTCAACCTCATTGCACACCAGTGGTCAAAATAGCGCTGTGTTGACCCCTGGGTGAAAAAATGTCACAGTCTAGAAGGAACCACAAGAGCAGCGGACATTTAACCAAAGGGGTGGAGGTGTGGCGTCTTTGAACCCCCTCGGAACTCGAACCGCTGCCGGAACCCCAGAGTGACCGCGGCAGGAGAAGATCTGCGAAGATGCGCTCACATGTAACAATTGTCTCCCACAGTGCTTTGCAGCACAGTTTACGATAGGAAACTGTTGTGGTTTCAGACTGTGTAGTTTGCACAAAGCAACAACAGAGAAACTCAGACACTTTACGTGTGCCTCCTCCTGCCACTTGCAGAGGAACTCAAGTATTATCATTTTGCGCAAGTTGAAAAGTAGTAACAATGGCCCTCAACTGATGTGAGATAAATAGATATAACAACACCTACGACAAGCTTCACACTACGATTAATCTGAGCAGCAAACAGGGGCCAGAAAAGCTAAGCCCAGACCTAGTCATTACGTATTGATTTTTAAAAAAATTTAGATATGTATGACTACTTCTCAGGACACAGCTGAAAATGATTCTTAATAGATGGATGTTTAGGTACTGAAATGTCACACTATTTATGTCAGAAGAGCTGCAAAGAAACACCCTGGGTGATGTGAGCAGTTGTCGCCACACAGCCACAGACACTGAAAGTAACACCTTTTCCTGGGAACGTAGACTTAAAACCTGGACCAGGTCAGTGACCTCAGCAAAAGAGCATTTCTCATGTTACCTTCTCCATCTCTGTCTCCATCTCCGTCGCTTTCTTGTTCATTACAATCAAGTCAAAGGGTTGGAGAATGCAAATTTCCACTGTGGTCTAGGAGGAGAGAATATCCCAGTAAGGCTTGGGTGAAGTGTTGTGATTTATTGCAGCATATAGAAATACACGGAATCAGATGCTGTCCATCAATGGTAATGGTTTATACCTGTTTAACCATCCTGACACTGACATTTCCCTGTTACCTCCCAGTGAAATGCTTAGTCTTCACTTCTTCCATTGGAATGAACATCCTGCCAACAGGAGCTGCCAGGGGACTTTGTTATTGTCTTTTGTGCTCATTTTCTTTACTTTCCACACGTCCTCATATTCCTCTCTGTACTCACTTCTCCGTATGTGGGATGTTTCGCTTGCTGTAAGGAACAGTGCCAGGGACTGGAACCGCCTCGCTCCAAATGTGCTGAAGGTCAAAGGCAGAAGAAGATTCCTCATTAATGTACGCCCCATCACCCAAGAACTTTAACAACCACTTTCACCTGCCATTCACAATGATATCGAACTAGAATATTGCTGATGTCATAGTGGAAACTTTTGTTGGGCCTGTAGGACTACAGAGCAGGGGGCTGCTGTTAAGGTGTAGCCTCTGAGCAGACGGCCTCCCAGGAGGTCAAGGTAGACTGCCTGGCTGTGAGATCATCTCCGCTCCACCTGCGTGGTATTTATGTGGTTATAGTCTGTATTTACGAGTGGGCTTCCCTGGTGTAACAGGAACAGGGCTTAGGTTTAAGGCTAATGCTAAACCACGAAAGGAGATGTGCAACTCTTACAATGGATGAAATCTTTTTTTTTCACTTACTGTTTGATGCCCTCAGTTATTGTTTTTCCCTGAAAACTGTTTGAAAGCTCGTTGTGACATCTTGCTTCTGAAGATGACCTTTGCTAACATGACAGAGGACTGGTGGTCCCAATGTGACATAAGTTGACAAAGGCTGAAATGGCACACTCCACCCAGGGGATTTCTGACCCCACTTCATCCAGACATCACACCCAGCCCAGAGTCACTGTTTCTCAGTGGAGGAGAGCAGGAGTTGGAAGTCACCCCTCCACTCAAAACACGGAAGTCTTGCTGATGGATGAACTTCTACTGCAGCTCTGATGGGTCTAACAATTCAGTTTTTCTAAACATGCAGCCTTCTACATGAAACTGCACTTTTGAAAAGTTTTCATGTCTCAGGCAATGATTGCAGCCTCAGGCACTTGCAGTGCACATTATCAAAGGAGATCTGGGATTTCAGTTTCTTCTCCTTCATTTTGTACATGTTCAAAGCACCTGTGATGGTGACGCTCTGATAATTGATAGGATCCCACTTTGATTCATATGATCATGTATAATCCAGTTAACTGTGAACAGCTCAGATATGTCAAGGATGGGCAGCAAAGCAAATTTGTGCTGCTCCTTCTTTGTTTGCTCAGAGATCTGCTGTCATATTCCAAAGTCCTCTTCTTATCTTGTTCTAAGAGCTTAGGAGGGATTCATGGATGTGTTTGAAGATATTTTTCAGTAATGTTAGCAGCCTCATACATGGTCATGGTGCCTCTGTGTAGTTCATGGTCCCAAGACATGGTCAGCAGGTAAACCACTAGGTAGATAAAGTGTGGTTGTGACCAGAAGGATGCTGCTTCACATCCCAGGCAGGACACCAGTGTTACACTATATCTGGGAGCTACCAGCTTTACCCAGGTTGCCTTAGAAAGCATCTGAGGTGGAGACCTGGGCTGAGATTGCACAGTTCCTGCATGCTCAGTACAGACGAGTTGTTCATATGGTGGTGCTGTCACTCGGTAGACCACTGTGGCCAGTGATCATGGTTCTGGTCCATTGTCATTACATCCTTCCTGTGGAGGAAACATTTTCAGAAAAAAAAATCTTGTGCAGAGCTTTTTCACATTTAGTACATGGTCAGAAATCTGTGGACAGGAGTGTGGTCTTGCACCTCCTAAGGTTTTCATGTCTCAGAGCGAGCCCCTGTCTCCCAAAACGCTGGCCAAGGGCAGCCTGTTGTCCCAGAGCTGAGGCTAAATTTGCATGGTTTGAATTTTTTTTAATTAAAATTTGTTGTGCTGAGGCAAATGAGCAACACTCACCGTGGCATGCCCTGGCATTCGCCCGGGAGCCTCGAGCAGCCCAGGAGTGGCCCTGCGTTCTCCTGTCAACATGCCGTCCAATGTGTCCCAGCTGTGGAGCGGCCCTCTTCCTCTGCTGCGTGCCCTGGCTGGCTCCATCCTCCTCCTCCTCTGGAAGCTGCAGGTAACTGGTTCTCGCTAGCACATTCCTGCAGCCACCTGGCAGCTACGGGGATCGACCTGGGTGTTGGCCCAGATTTTGAGAGGTGTTCGTCACATATAGTTGTATCGGAAAAGTGCAACTTCTTTGTAGTAGGTGATTGAGAGCGCTAGCTTGCTGGAGGCCCGTTTGTGGTGTGAAAAAGCCTAATTTGGTCATGTTAGGAGAGTAATTTCTTCGAGCCACTTGGAACAGGTATCTTCATTACCCATCAAGGCGAGATCCTCCTGTTGGTTTGTTTTGTAGTCATTCCTCAGGCTCTGATTCTGTGATGGACAGAACAGCTAATCGTTGCAGGTATAAACATGAACTGCACTCTAGCTGGCTTCTTACAGTGGATCATGTTCTTCTCTTTTGCCTGTGTATAGGAATGGTGCTTCGTGAGGGTCACATCTGTCTCACTGAAGTCCCAGCCCTGGTGTGGTGCAGACAATGATGTGTATTTAAGCAAACCCAACGTAACCTGTCCTCACTGCCATCGGGAGCCCTGTTGACCTGCGTGGTTTAGGGACCCGCAGATGTCCTGGCATTGTGTGCAAGTGTGAAACCAGAATGAGAGCAGAGCCCTCCTGGGGAAAGTTCCCAAAAATCACTAGTAGTGACTCTTCATTGCTAACATCTCTAACATCTCAATCCAGTTCACAGCACTTAATCTGCTTTGGGGACGACTTACTGAATTTTCTCTCAGCTGCTGGACAGTCATGGAAATCTTACACAGCTCCAAATGGACAAAATTTTCCTAAGCAAATTAGTACATTTTAAAATCCCTTGTTATTTCACTCAAGGACAGATGGAAAGACCTGTGGTTTGTGTTTTTCCTATATGTATGTAAATAGTGTTTTGATTGTGTTTTGGGGATTTGGTCAGTGAAACTAAACACAGTGAATATTTCTTCTTCTTTCTTTCTAATATCCATTAGGCGCAAACATGATGCAGGAGACTATATGTTTCAGCACTGTATCAGAGTAATTTGTGAATTTTACCGCAGTTCCTTCTTATGGATTATTGACTATTTCTGTGCTTTTATAGCCTTAAAGGCAAATATGTGGGTGATTTCTTAGAAAGATGCACTTGTAGTATTCAAGACTTTGAGATTTTCAGTGTGATGAGCGGGTAGTTTGGACTCAGATGTCCTGTGGTAGAAACTGTGCTGCCACTGTACCTGCAACGCTGACCAGGGCACTTTGAAATGACACAGTAAAAATGACCATGCTGTACAAATAGTAAACCATCATCAGAAGATTAACATCTCACCCTGCAAGCAGCTTTGGTGTAAAGTATCATCTATAGAATACTAGAAAAACTATGTAGATGATAACCATTTCTGAGTGGGGTGGGAGGTGTGATTTTCACTAAAATGCTCATACTTCCTCATATGGATGAATTAGCAACATTGCTTGTTGTATACATGATGCCCATTTGGGTCTTACTGAGCCCTTGTTGTCCATGCAACAGGGGATTGAGGGAGGTGAGGATGTGCAGACCACAGCTGTCTTCTGTAGGTAGGAGGGAAACCTTACACCCCCCTCTCCACCCCCACCCACATGCATCTGGTGTGATGGCCTGACCTTGGCTTCTTGCACCTCGGTGACTTCAGGGTCAGTGAGTTTCCACCATGCGGTTGGTTGTAGCTGGTTTTGGGAAGGGAGGGCACCGTCGAGGCCATACTCCTCTGCTTTAGTCTCTCTGTCCCCTCAGGTCACAGATAAGTGCCGGTGCTCACATCTACATGGACCTTCTACTAGTTGAGCAGAACCTACAGCGTGTGGTAGGAAACTCGGAGATCATCCCCCAGCCCCGACTAGTGCCTTTCAGGAGAGTTGTGGCTTGTGTTTGAGCTCCCACAGTGTCTAAAGATAGTCACAGAGTCCATTCTGCTTTTACTGCTGCAGAAGATGAAAGGAAATCTGTCTAATGGACAAATCCTATTAATTTGAACCTTTTCCTTTCTCGAGTTACACAACACTGTTTATAAGCTCTTTGCAGCGTCACATTCTTGTACGCTTTTTAAAAGTAACTCGGTTGGTTACAAAACCATGCAATTTGGGCTCACGGTTCAGCCAGAATTAACCTTTTGTTTTTGAAATGACTTAATTGGGTGCAGTGGGTCTCGGTGAAATGGCAGGGTGCTGTAGGGCAACTCGTGAAGAGACTTCAGACAGACCATGTGGCCTGACCCTCTGTTTTTGGGTCGCGGGATGTGGCCTAAACAACACGGGACAGCTGGATTCACTGAAGCACTTCAGGTCACAGGACTTGGGTGTTGTCGTGTATCACGGGGGTAGATCTGTGTCCAAAGTGAATGTCCACATCGCTCAGCAGACAGTGTCCTTCGGCTTCACCCTGGTTTGCAGTGAGAGGCTTTCCCCGTGTTTGGAGCACTGTGAGGTAGCCAAGGGAAACCCCAAGCTCGGCCGTGGATACAGCACAACAACAAGAATGAACCCTTTATGTGAGCTTAGTGAATGAAAGCAGATGAAAGTGGAGCTTGCTTACCCAGGGAGAACAACGGTGAGCCTCTCTGGGGGACGTGGTTGACCAGAATGGAAAAACAAGCGTGAGCCAGTGCGTTTCTGAGGGCACAGCGCTGTAGGGGAGTGCCAAGCTTGAGCAGTCTGCTGGAATAAATAACCAAGATTAAAGGGGAAGACACAGAACCACTTCATCAGAAGTAAGCATTTAAGAAAGAGGGTTGGTTCAGTTTAGCTGCGGTCAAGTGTGTGCTTCACAGTGGGATGCTGGGTTCACTTACACGTTCACTGTCATGGTGCTGAGTAAAGAGGGGCTGATGGATGCTTATTCCTTCAGAGGGAGGAAGGTCAGCTGCTGACATCCTTATATTATCTTAACTTGTGCATTTTTGCCATGAACTTTCCCACAATACTGCTGTTTTTTAAATGCTACATCTTGCTGAGGTCTAACACGTTTTTGGATGTATTTGCAGGGTTGCTAGGATCTGTTTTAAGCCCCACCCACAAACACATGGTATCATTTAAAAGAATATCATCTATAAGGGTCATGAACCCTCAACATTGCCCCTTGTACTGTTGAGAGATATATGTAAATTTCACATGTCCTCTAGAGAAGACAAACACGAACGGAACATGAAAGGAAAGAACCTCACTGTGTAAGTAGAACCCAGCAGAGCAGGCCAGAGCTGTGGCAAACAGGAACAGGAGCTTAATTTCCCATAATTCTGGTTGTCCATGTTAAAGGATGCTCCTGAACTACCAGGTGCGGTCAGCAGTTGGTGCATGCAAAGATTCCAGGTTGTCACTGGCTTTTGTTTTCCATGTGCGGTATGCGAATGAACCTGGGGGGGTTGTGATGGGGGGTAAATGCTCCATCAGGTAAACAAATGATGCCGGAATGTTGCCGAGCACCTGGAGAGGGGGGAACAAATCTTCTCCTTTGCTTGACATTAAGACGCGCTTTTAAATGTCACTTCTAAAGAGCTTGCTCCTTGGTGCCAGCAGTCAGCAAACCGCCCCCCTCAAAACATCTTCTCTTCCCTTCCTCTGCTAACAGTGAGCTATTGTTCTATTTGACATAAATCATTTCCGAAAGGCAAGATTTGTCTACAAATTGTTCCATTTATGTCATTTACTTGTTTGTTAACAAATAATACAGATTATTTCAAGGGGGGCATCCTTGGTGCTCACTCCTTGTATGAAACTTCCCTTTCTGTACTCATATAATTATTGTGAAGAGAACACAGATATTTTATTGAGTTGTTCCGTTCGAAACGTCTGTATGTGGTAAGGTTACATACAACATGATCTCCTTTGTGGATGAAGATATACCCAGTGATGCCTCTTGGTTTGTCTGTTTTCTGTGTGAATAGACTGCTGCCCTGACGGCTTGTAACAGCCTGTTTGCTTCTCTTTTTCCACGCAGCATAAGTCATGGAAGAAGATAAAGAATATGGTCACCTGGTCACCCTTTCTGATGTCTTTCAAGAAGAAGTATCCCTGGATCCAGCTGGCGGGACATGCAGGTAGCCCACAGTGGACAGTTTTCTCGCAGAACTAGGGGACCGAAAGCAGGGACTCGATCCTGCAGCCTTCCGCTCACAAGCATCCCCCCCCCCCGCCTGTCCCAGTATCACCCCCCTGACCACCAGCTGCCATTACTGTGTCCATGCAGGAAGCTTCAAAGCAGGAGCCAACGGTCGCATCCTGAAGAAGCACTGCGAGTGCGAGCAGCGCTGCCTGGACTGGCTGATGCGTGACGTCCTGCGCCCCTACGTGCCTGCGTACCACGGTGATGTAGAGAAAGACGGCGAGAAGTACAACCAGATGGACGACCTGCTGGCTGAGTTTGACCTACCCTGTGTGATGGACTGCAAGATGGGTGTGAGGTGTGGCAGCCGCTCAACCCCCATTTGCCTCATGCACACAGTATACTCCACTCGCGATAACGTGCACCGAGTCCGACATTAAACTGCTTCAGTGTCGGCTCATGAACTTTCCTGCAAAGATACTAACATGCTCACTTGATGTATTTTCACCGCATCTCGTCTGAATCGATTTAAACAGCTGATTGTCTGTCTGACATCTGACCCCAGATGGTTTGGCGTGTCACCCCTGGATAGCGGTGTGTGTTTGGGGTCTGTCTGGGGTCCCGTGTCTCCTCTTGACAAGAGCTGTATGAAAATAAACGGGACTGAACTGAACTGAAAGGACCTATTTGTAGCAGAGCCGGTGTCACTTGAGTCTGTGCGTGTAGGCTGTAAGTAAAGGACACCTAGTCAGACTAGGAATGCAGGAGTCCCCAATTCACCCTTTTCCCACAGCGTTTAGGGTTACAAAAAATCTTAACATTTAGTCTTGCAAAGTATTTTTATATCTTGTAACTTACTGAACGGTTGTACAGGTCCCCCTTTTGCAGAAATTTGTTTGTTAAGCTTTATTGATTGTAACTTTAGAGTTGAGAACAAACAGATTTGTGAACAACATTGTATTTGAAAATTGAGGAGTCAGTGCAAAACAATAAGGTTGTGTGAGAACAAAATTTAAATGTGTCTAGGTGTCCAGTTCCTTTTTTTCTTCTGGCTCAGCCCCCAAGCTGCTCTATTCTGACACGCCTAAAGAACATTCTGTCTCAGACGGCGATAAGGACCACGTCCATTTAAGCTGCACTTTGTGTTTTGATGTTCATGCAATGTTGTTGTCAAGTGACAATACAAATAGTTACTCAAAGTGCAAATTTATATATTTCTGACCAGTGCATTCAAGCAGAGCCAGTGTCGGCAGGTCAGATTGCCTTTTTAATTCCTCTGCAGGACGTACCTGGAGGATGAGCTAACAAAGGCACGGAAGAAGCCCAGTCTGAGAAAGGACATGTACCAGAAGATGATCGAGGTGGACCCAGATGCCCCCACACCCGAAGAGCACGAGCAGCAGGCTGTCACCAAACCCCGATACATGAAGTGGAGGGAGACCATCAGCTCCACGGCCACGCTGGGATTCCGCATTGAGGGCATCAAGGTCGGTCCTTTCACCGCTGCCCACGTTTCGCCGACCTGCAGATGAAGTTGAGAGCTGGTTCGTGACCACTTATAACATGCCGTCTTGAGGCTAAACAGGCTGCAGGCTGTGATTATAGAGACAACATACAAGTATGTAGTTCTGTATTCAATACTGGGGACTTGGTTGCCCTTTACAGCAGTTCTAAAATCATTTACTTTTGTTTATAATTGCCGATGTGCAGAGAGGTACAGGAAGAACCCCTATGCTGCTCAGGTAGGTTTGTGATGCAGTTGGAATGCCTGGTTGCCGAGTGACAGAGGAGAGCGACGTGGGCTGTTTTTGTCATTCAAGGGGGTCTGCATGTGACAACTTCATTGAGAGGAACATCAGTGGGTGACACACACTGGGATTCTTGCTCATGTGGACCGGCCCCTCTTGATGGCCCATTTGCAACCGCTGCTCATTACGCAGCCTAAAATAATCCCGACTGAAGCTATTAAAAAGCAGCCTGGAAAGAGTCCAGCTTTTGCTGAATAGTGTTGTGCTATATTTGTGCTTCTCACCATGTGACGGAGATGATCTTTGCCATATTTGGTGGGCTGTGCTGCTTTCTGCTCCGTTTCCTCATTACTGTGACCTGGGGCCTCAGACGGCTGCAGGTCACCTGCCTGTAAAAGCGTGGCGGATGTGTGTCTCGGACCGCTGTCCGCATTCGGTCTGTTTGCTCCGCTGACCTCTTGTCCTATCCTGAGCTCACCTCAGTTATGCCAGGTTTCAAACAGGTCTGTGGCTTTTCTCTGACATCAGGCGGGGCTGTATCAAGCTCACTTTTTACAGACCTTGGTTAACCAAAGTAGACCTGTTTTGTGGCCTCAGCCAGGAACAAATGTGAGGACAGAGCGGTGCACCGCCATGTTAGTGTTCCACAGCCTGCCAGGGGCGACCTGTATTGACAACCCCCCCCCCCCCCCCCACACACACCCTGGCAGAAGGAAGATGGGACGGTGAACAGGGACTTCAAGAAGACCAAGAGCCGGGAGCAGGTGACCGAGGCGTTCCGAGACTTTGTCAAGGGAAACGAGAACATCCTGGTGAGTGAGAGAGAGAGAGAGAGAGACAGAGACAGAGAGAGCGAGAGAACGAAAGAGGGGGGGGGAGAGAGCCCCTCAGAATGACGCAGATCTGCCTTGAGTCGCTGCCAAGATGCGGGGGGGTAGGGGACAGGGGCCCAAGGGGGGGGGTGCCCAAGGACTTCCCTCTCTAATAATGGAGGAAGTGACGCGGCCAGAACCGCCGAGGCTCCACTCTGTTTGATGCTGTTGAACCAAAGCTATAAAAACAGAGAAGCCCAGAGGCTGAAGTCGTCACATTTTCACACATTACATTTCACGGTATTTATATATGTGGAACTTTACACAATAGTTCCCTGTAGTGTTTTTAATGCGGCTGTATTTTTAGAACCATGTGAAATAATTTATGAAATTATATACATGTGGGGAAGTAAAGGTCTGTTTTAGGTACTTTTCTGCTCCGAAAACAGCTGTTGGGCGTTAAATGAAAGTCCATTGACCATAGCATTAGACTGAAGGGAAGCTGTTTGCTATTTTTATATGGGAGAACAAAAAGAGCAGAAAATACACGGTTATGTGTATTTGCTCTGGATAATTTCATAAATACGTCAACTGTCAGTATGTTAGCGGTTAGGATTAGTGCATTACTGGGTGGAACCGTCTGCTAGGCCTCACAGCTCAGCTCAGTGTGTTCAAGTGCAAATATATTTTTCTGCTAAATTTAAATCACCACCAGTGAATAAAAGGTGGAGAATTTGTGTATATTTCTAAACCGAGTACTTCATACTGCTGCAGAATTCTTATTCATCTCTCTGCCAAGTCAGGCCTTTGTTGCTGTTTTACAGTGATGGTTGATGATGCTGGGACCCTGAATAATGACTCACTCTTTTACATTTTTCTTTTTTTGCTTCCAGAAATGTTATCTGAAGAGGCTGAAGGAAATCAGGGACACTCTGGAAATATCACCTTTTTTTAAGACGCACGAGGTAATTCTTGCTCCTTACCTCCCTGGTCGCAAGCCATTGCTACCCTGCTCTCTTCTGCAAGGATTACTAACCCGAGACACACTGACCCATCACTGTACTCGTAGAGTAAACAAGTGTAAATACAATATTTTAATTCTAGGAAAACAGAGAAGCATTTACAGGACAGGATATGACTACCAGTAAGGCGCGGAACAAATAGGTGACTAAAAATAGTTCTGATATGTCTGAGGCACAAAGGAAATACAGTAATTAGAGAAGCAAAAACACGAGCTAATTTTGCCGTATGGCCTCTGCTCCCTGTTGGATACTGCATTTGACACGGAGGCTCTGGACCCTCACACTGCTCCGCTCTCTGCTGCACTACAGTCACTGGATGCACGGAGCTCCAATAGATTAAAAGTGCACATTTACATCAACACATCATCAAAGGCATTGAAAGTGAACATTTAAAAACGTTTCCTGTGTCGTACATCCCCGCAATACGCTTTCTCGATTTGCATCAGAAGAAGGGCTCTTACACACTTACACCTGGGTATTCGGGCTCCAGTTTCCGAGTTCCTTCTAGGCGAGCCGTAGGCATTACTACTTGCCAGGAAGAGGTGTCTGAGCAGAGAAATGTTCTCGATTCTCTAAGTACAAGTGCAAAACAGCGCTGCGTCCAGCGCCCGTGTTGTCAGCCTCTGCCCCATGTGGCCTGGGTTCTGACACACTTCCGTCACTTCTGCTCACTCACCACGCCCCCAGTGACAGCACGTTACAGCAGGCACATTCATTTCTTTTTCTCTCTCATACTGTCTTCCTTTCTTCTTCGTACATAAATTTCACTATTAACTGTTGCTGTTGCTGTTGACTCTCCTTGCTGTTGCTATTAATGAGGAAAGAAATGCAATGTAGGAAACTAAATAAAAACAGTAACTGCATAAAATACACCAGCGCATATTAATGAGTTCATTAACTGTCAGATAATTAGATAATTGTTGTTTGATTTGTTCTGAAATCGGCAATTTGGGGAACTAAAAATGGGTTTCTGGAGCGAGCCAGAATTTTCCTTGTATAAAATAATGGACTACAGGACTCCATAAAGGTGTTTGCTGTATAAATAAGAAAATAACTGTAACATTGCAAGTTATTCTGCACACGGTTTAATAACAGTTATGCTGATATGGGACAATTTTCACGACTGCTGGAATAAAGCTGTTTTTCGGAACGTCCTCAGCTCCCTGCAAAAGTTCTGTAAACGCCTGTATCACAGAGGAACAGAATCAGCCAGCGAAATGTATTTGCTAAGTGGGATCCCACTGAAGTTTCACTCTTTCAATATATCATTAAACTGTACCTGAAAGCTGAAAAAATACTGATGGATGTGTCAGCTCTGTGCGCTTTGTATTTGTCATTTAGTACTGGTAGCCAGGTAAATTCTTTGCTTAAGGAACAGCTGTTTGGTTAAAGGGCTGTCTGTTGACTTGCCTTTGATAAATTACGTTGCTCAACTGAGTGCCATCCTCATCCGACTGGAAACGTGGTTTATTTTACGCCATCCACATTCCAAAGAAGTTTTCCTTCAATAAACAGAGGGATTATGTCTGTACCGAAGCTCCCAAAAGTGGAGCCTCTCAGCCAGCCCTGTGGCCACTGCTGCTGTTTTTATTCTCTTTAACAAGTTTTCCGTTTACTCGGCCTCGGCAGCACGGTGACCGTGACTCCCACTGGCAGGGAGTGTCCGCACGCAGCTCTCTGCAGTATGAAGACCGTGTCCCTCTCTCCTGTCCCCAGGTCATTGGAAGTTCCCTGCTCTTTGTCCATGACCGGCGGGAGCAGGCCAAGGTGTGGATGATAGACTTTGGGAAGACCACCCCCCTGCCGGAAGGCCAGGAGCTCACCCACCGAGACCCATGGGTTGAAGGCAACCGCGAGGACGGCTACCTGTGGGGCCTTGACCACCTCATAGACATTCTGGTGGAAATGGTGGAGAAGAAGCCCTGCTAGGGGTGGGGAATTACGTGAGGTTGTGGGGGCTCCGCCTAGCCCAGATTATGCTCACTACAAGGAAGCGATGAGGTCCTCGTTCCCGGAGTGGCCTGTGACTGCGTGGCCTGGGGTGACTGCCAGCACCGCAGCTGTGTGTACCAGTAGACACTGTATATAGTCTGTAAACAGTAGGTTCTGGGAAATGACAGAAATATGACTATTTTATCCACCCCCAGTCTGTGCTGCGAGGGTTATAGGAACACCCCCAACATTTAGGCAAAATAACTGAATTTTGATATGCTTTTTAAAATGTTTTGTAAAACTTTAAGCAGTGCTAGTGCTCCTCACAGTCAGTACCAGTTTTCCATTAGATGTTGCCCTTTTAGGAAGCACGTGCCTTTTTACAATGTTAGTAGAAGCCCTGCACTAGTCCTGTGGGTGACCCTCATTTCATCTTACCATTAAAAAGTCATTTCTGGTCTCACTTGGCTGCTTGTCCCCAAACTCTTCTCACCAGGGTTTCATTGTCTGCAGGGAGGGGCAGTAGATGCAGTTTGTACAATAAGTGCCTTAACAAACAGACATGAAGTAAAATGACTGCTGAAGAGTGTATTACAACCACACCAGGTTTCACCCTTTGAGGAGCTGCGAGGTCACTGAACTTCTGTTTTAAGAGAGACAAGGCAGGTCAACACACAGCCCTGTGCTGCAAAATCCATCCCACTCATGCAAGAAAATTCCCCAAGCAAAATCGCTGTTTCTTATGTAATATTTTCACGAGTTTTATTTTAAAGTTGCTGGTGCACTGTGCATGTGGGTGTGCGAGGGGGTGGGGGCAGTTGTGGGGCTTTGCCAGCAGGAAAGCATTAACTGAGCTGAGGAAGAAAAAAAAGCCCATGGCCACCCCTCCATAGACCCTGAGGACAGGGGGTCAGAACCTAGCCTCCAGAGTTCACTAAGTCCCCCAGAACTGCTGTGGGCCGCAAACAGCATCCCAAACAGCCGGGCCTGTTTACACGTGCATTTTCCATGCAAAGGTGGCATCTCACAGCGCGGACAGGGAGGTGCTCACGGTGCCCGTCCGAATCGTCGGCGGTCCTGCCCTGTGTTAGCGGGCGAGGGGCGAGACAAACTAACGCGACAGCCGGGGGACTAAATGGTGACACTGTTGTGTGAATGTAGTCAAAGTAGTGCTTTGAGCTGCTGCTAACTGGACCTGAACCCAGTTATTCACACCTCATGCTGCAGGACCTGTGAGCAAGGTACACACGCCAGTAAAAATTACCCAGCTGTACTGGGAGAAGTCATTGTAAGTGGGCTAATACTGTAAGTCATTTTGGAGAAACGTGTGGGACAAGTGAAGACAGATTAGTGATGGAGGGAAAGCGTGGCACTCAGCAGCCAGTACAGGTGTATGTGTGCACGTAAGGTGTCGTGCAGGGTGTCCCAGCACAGTGACTCAGAAGCAGATGCTGTTAACCTTCACGGGCAGAACTGATATATATTTGGCCTTTTGTGGGACACGAGGTTCCTGAAAAAATTTACACTTCCTGTCTTTGCTCAGATTCTCTGGCTTCAGCTCTTTCTCAGCAGCGGCGGGGGATGTGACCCCAGGTCCAGTGACATGGGAAGGGGTGGTGTGGGGGCATGTTGGCAGGGGAGCTGGACCACGATCAGGAGGTAGGAGGTGTGCCGGCAGGAGGGGGCATCAAAGGATTGGGTGGTTGGCGGACGTGTTTGTGGGGACGAAACCTCACTGGTGGGACAGTTATGCTGTTGCTGTACCGTAACCTGATGTCTGCTTTCAGCTCTGTCACTCCTATATCTATGTTACATATAAAATACGAAAGTCTGGGAACTGGGCTGTTGAACGGCTTGGAGAGCTTGAAGAAGCCTCACTTGGACGGCATGGCAGAATCTCCTTTGCCCTGAACCCGGACCCCCATGATACCCAAGTCAGGAACCTGGTCATAAACCAAGTGTGAGCGTAAAACCTCCTGTGATGAGAGGAAAGGCTCCTGGTAGCCGCAGAACAAACCTGCATGTGCAAGTTTCCCTTGAAAACACATTAGATGACGTATAGTACAGACATGCAGGTAGAAAGTGAGCCTCTTATTCAAATGTTTTGTTCTTTATGGATACAATACAACTTGTTGGATAAAATACAAATGTTTTTCTATGTTGACTCACCCAAAATTATTTTTTTGTTTTGTACCACAAACACACAGTCACACTTTTACACAGACCTTACAAATTGTGATTATTTATGCTATGTGAGATACTTTGAGTTAGTGTTTAATATTGATCAAATTATGTTGTTAGCATAGCATCAGATGCTATTAATATCATTCACATTAACATACCGTCTTCAGAGTGTGTTAGCTAGGCTTTTTTCATCAGCACCTGGGCATTTCTACATTTTTATTTTAACATTGGTGCAATGTAAGCTGTGTCGTTCCTTTTTCCCATCATGCACACATATTCACAACTACTTGTGTGACAAGGCAACTTTCAAAGATAAACCCAGCCAGCAGCGAGGCCACCGGGCCTGGGATTCTCAGCAAATGGACATGGGGACCTCTAGCGGCGCCTCCGACACACCAAGCGTCACTTTCAGTCAATGTAGGTCTTGCTGTAATGCTAACGTGCTTGCAAACACATATATGTATAACAGGAACACTAAGTGCTGCTGCATGATTCCACACATCTGTCCCTATAAAGCTGACACATGAGGCCCAGGTGTGTTTATGCTGGAATCCATGTGCACGTCACCTGGCGAATGGGTCTGCTTCATGAACAGACTTGAAGAGCAGCGCCCTAAACCGTACATACAGACCTCATTGCAAACACTGTAATATTCGGGAAATATTATCTGATCTTGTATTTTTGTGTCAGTACTCCTGTAGTCTGTGCTTCGCTGTGCAACAGCATTTACTGTAGTAAATTTGGTCAATGATTTATAACTGAGTGCTGGATTAGTCCCTTTTATTTCCAAATGCTTACATTTGACCATGCAGCAGTATCCTACATGTTCATCTGATCGAGTTTTTGCAGTTGTCATAACTTGGTCTCAGCTGTGAAAACAAACAGGCAAATCATAAGTGATGGTTTTGATCACACGGGCTCAACCTGTCATCGGTTTTGTTTTTTCTGTCGAAGTTAAAATCATCTGGATGCTAAATGAGCACAACATCAAGAACATGGTAAAGTGTGCTGGCGAAACAGGACAACCCCTTTCTTAGAGGCACAGACTTCTTCACTCTAGCACCATCTGAGCACCTCACTCTGCTGTCCATGTTCACCATTCACTATGGGATCATTGTGCCTCTTCTGAAAATCCACAGGACAAAGACAAACTAACAATGTCATCCCCTGTTATTTACGAATTAACTCAGTATCTCCTGGCTTTGTACCTGACAGCCTTTAACCTTGCAGACACAAACACTATGCGCTTTTATACTTTATTCTGCTTTTAAAATATATTTGCCTGCAGATTTTAAATGCGTGTATAAGCAGGTTTGTCACGCACAACAAAAATAATGTCATACTTAGACTTGTTATATTTTGTAGAACATTAAACATCTCTTTCTCCGGTGTGCAGAGGTGCACATAGATCTCAGCGCCTGGTATTTATTACTGTAATGTTTATATATCGCATATCACCATGTTGGCACATAAAATGGAAACAGAAATAAATTACAAACACATTTGGCCTTAAAGGATTGGTTTTTTGAAGAAAGATGTGTTTGTGTTAAGAGCAGCAGACAGCTGTGTGGGTAAAAGGGAAGGTTGTTAGTACAGGTCCCAGCAGATGCTCTGCTCTTGCACAGCTGAGCAGGGGACTTAATCCAAACTGCATCAGAGGAACATCCAGTTCTATAAATGGATTGTGAGTTATGTAAGTGGCTCTGAATCTGAATGTTAAACAAATAAATGAGTGTAATCCTATCCATCACCTGCTTCCTCCACATGTGGCGTCAGCTCATTGCCCTTCAGAAGCTGTTTCCATTTTTAGTCATGGAAGGAGCTCGAGGGTCATGCTGGGATGCAGTGAGACCAGTAGAGTGTACAGAACCTTCCATAGCTCCATAGCATGCTGAGGGCCTGTGACTGAGGAACTGGGCTGATGGTGAGAGGCAGAGGAAGGATCTTGTCCTGTATGCAGCAGCCAGGTGGAGGGTAGGGATTCATGTTCATCTGACTGACCACTGCAGTCCACAGGGTTGGTCTTTTTGGATTATCTCCCACTCCAGCTTGTTCAACCTCAAGGCATTGTCATTCTGAACTGTTTCTTAATGACATCACTACCCCCCCCCCTGCTGCACCACCTCCCTTTCTTACAGTAAAACATGAACAGCAGGGGGTGCAGTGGGCAGCACTAGTATCAGTAGCCTTCCATCACTGGGGAGTTTGTGGGGCCGCGCGCGTGTGTGTGCGTGTGTGTGTGTGTGTGTGTGTGTGCGTGTGCGTGTCCGTGTCCGTCCATCACATTGCTCTGCTGTATAAATGTGTTGAATGGCTGTAAGGGAACAGTTGGCTGCAGGGCTTGTTGCATCGTGAGTCACCTTGGATGAAGGTGTTAGCTCAATACTTGTTAAGCTCCTCTGTCCTTCAGTTTGGAGAAAATCATCTACAAATGTAAAGGCACCACAGATCAATGTGGAGGAAGCAGATAAGAGGGGTTTAGGCTGTATAATGGAAAGCTGTGCACCTGCCCTTCTGCAGTGGTCCAGCCNCCGTCCATCACATTGCTCTGCTGTATAAATGTGTTGAATGGCTGTAAGGGAACAGTTGGCTGCAGGGCTTGTTGCATCATGAGTCACCTTGGATGAAGGTGTTAGCTCAATACTTGTTAAGCTCCTCTGTCCTTCAGTTTGGAGAAAATCATCTACAAATGTAAAGGCACCACAGATCAATGTGGAGGAAGCAGATAAGAGGGGTTTAGGCTGTATAATGGAAAGCTGTGCACCTGCCCTTCTGCAGTGGTCCAGCCCAGAGCATCACCCGGCAGACTCTGTCACCTCTTCAACATGTGCTGCTTCATCTCTGCGGTCAAAGCCCGGCAGAGCAGTCAGCAGAAGTACATTCTGGAAGTGGCCCCCAGACCGCCCACTTCCATGGGAAGAAGAATGCTGGAGGCCAAAAAGAAAACATGTGAGGGAGCAGGAAACACTGTTGTTCCCATAGTAACTCAGCAAAAGAGTGGAGTGGAACAACTTTACTGTGCTTTACCACAATAAAACAAAGACTGCAGCTGTGGAACTCAGCCTGTGATAACATCACATTCAGTGAATCACACTTAGAGGTAGGCATAACACTGGGGGGACTTGAGGTATTTAAATAATTTAATTGAAGATCAGTTATATAAAGAAAAAAAGAGGAAATCTGTGCATTGTTCTGTGTCAGATGGACAGAGACGGAGCAGCGTGGACCCTGCATCCAGCATGTTCCGATCCTTTTCTCAGAAAGTGGGATTTCATGGTCCTGACTCAGGTCCCCTGTAAGGGTCACAGTCCACAGAGGGACTTAAATCACAGTTTTCTAACTGAACCATTTCAGGCCTCAGTTCTGTGTGCAAAAGGATGAAGCGCCACCAAGTGGTGATCTGAGCTACGGTCCTGTACTCAAGCTCTCCAAACTGTTCAACAGCCCGTTTTCTGGACTTTTGTAGGTTGTAATATAGATATGTGACAGAGACAGTGACAGAGCTGGAAGCAGACATCAGATTACAGTCCAGCAACAGCATACCTGTCCCACCAACATGGGATACTCTGTGTTTCATGTGGGGCTTCTGGGCAATGTCCCCCTGAGAGGAGAGTGATGCACAGCCTTCGGGGAGGTGACTAAGGTCAGGACTCAGTAACTCTTACTGTTTCTCTCTTTTCAGACACGTCTCCAACGACTGCTAGTTAGGAAATGCTTTGGGAGTTTGTTACTCAGCTAGATCCATCTGCAAAAATAAATGGCACACTTTCTCTCAGGGTCTTTGTTCTGGAATCTGGACCCCCAGGTTTTGTTCAGCTTCAAATCAATGAACAGATCAGACATTTCCCTCATGGTAGTGGAGGCAGCAGCTGCATCCAGATGTTCAGTGTTCATGTGACCACGGGACCAGGACTGAGCGCGTCGCCCTAAGGAGTGGCCAGTTTCAGGCACTATGATGGATCTTTTCAGCTGGAGCCCTGGGTGGGTGTCTGCTGCTCCATATTTGAAAAAAATATATGGTCAAAAAGAACATTGCACAGCTGCATCTCTTTCTTCTTTTCATTTTTGGAGAAAATTTCTCCAAAATGTGAGAGTGACAACGTCCTGCAGCAGAGGAGCCACTTTTATCTTCAGGAGCTAAAGGAGCCAAGATGTTCAGTCAGGACCCAGCAGAATGGCTGCAACTGTAGTTCTGTTGAAAGCCTCTCGCGCCCCTGAGCCACAAGAGGACATGGTCCCACACACAGGGCGAGAACCTCTGTGGGGGGGCAGATTGAAAGGGTCCATCACCCATCACCTACCATGTCATGACTTTCCACTGAAACATCCTGCGTGCAGGTCCATCAGTTCAACAAGGCTGCTTACCCAGAATCCCCTCTCCTCTAACGTCCCACTACCAGCTCAGCACTCTTTACATTAATGGCATCTAATGTTGAGAAGCAAAATATTAGCATATTGTAAAAAGGACTCTAGGACATAGAACCAAATATAAACTGGATCTCAGTTGAATACATTCTGTTGTGTGACGTGTCTGTGAATCAGTAAAAGAGGACTTTAATGGTTTGAAAAATACCAGCGTTTAATTTAGTGAACTGCCCTCCTGTTCTTTCTGTTGTAAAATAAATGCCGATTGTTAATATCGGCTCTCTGCCCACAGCATTCCTTCGTCCTCCGCCATTTTAATAAAGCAAAAATCACTCTCTTACCAAGTACATTTATTCAATCCCGCAAGTACAAATCGAGTTCTTGTTGCTGCGGACAATATCTATGGCAACTGACCGAGTGACTCACCGAGCGGCACGGACGTCCATGATAACAAGGCTGTACAGAAACAACTACTGCAGTAGTAAATAGCAGAGGAGAAGTGTGAGGAAATAACCCGTCAGGTGCCCGTGTTACAGATACAGATGGGGCACAGCGAGGCTGGAGGGGCAAAGACATCCATGCAGCTTTACAACCAGCAGTCACCGCCATGGCCATAAGGTTTGACAACAAACATCCAAACAACTCACTGCTGTACCAACATGATCAGCTATTCAGTCTCCAAACTGCTTGAGCAGCCCAAAGTGTTTGTAGGAAAACTAAGTGAAAATGTCTGACACATAAAATAAAAACGTCTAAGAAGGAATTGGTCCCGACAGAATGGACACCGATTATTACACAAATGTCTCCCCAGTTGCCGTGGCCTTTGTTTCAGCACACAGCTGGGATGCGGAGGGGGGGGTCATGGAAAACAAGGTGGACGTCATTTTCGATGTTTCTTTGAAGGCATCTCGCTGACTTCATCCTCTGTCGACGGCAGGCACTGGGAGACCTGTACATTCTGTCCCCGCGGGGCCGCTGGTACTCACAGCTGCTGGGGGGCACCATGGTCCCGGTACCCTGAGGAGAAGAGAGCAGGTAGGTGTAATATGAGCTCTTTTTCAATCAGTGAACCTTTCTTCAGCAGTCTGGGGGTCTATGATGTCACTGATGTAACATCATTTGGCTTTGATATAACAAGGCTGGAAGTACTAACTGAAATTCCCAATTAGAAGAAAGAAGACAAAAAAGAACAAATAAACGAGTTGAATGAGTGAGTGAATGGCTGAATGAATGAATGAATGAATGACTCATTTTTATTCCCAAAAGGAACTTCTACTTTGCTGTAGCAGCATCCAACATACAACACACGCAACATACGTACACAGACATACGGTGAGGTGATCACTTAAGTACATAAATAGGCGCATCTCTGTACATTCCGAGAAATGGCAGGGGGTAGTGAGGTGGCACCAGATCAGCACCACCTGCTCAGGAAGATCTCAGTAAGGGATCGGCACTCTTGCAGCAGGAGGACTGACTACTGACTGCTGGTATAGACCCCGCGACTTACATAATAAACTAGTAACAGAACGCACTTGTAAACAAAACTGGTAGAAAGACGTTAGGAACAACAATATTTCCAAGAAAAAAGCTTTATGGGGTGCGGGGTCAGCAGGCTGCCCCCCTCTCCTGAGCATCCCAACATTACACAAGGGAAGCATTTGTGGTGTGTGAGCAAACACCCATCACACTGCTGAAATGATGAGATGCTAGCATCTTAGTACAATGCTAATATAAGGCCTTAGGATGAGCTTGGAGAAAGGAGCAGCTGAGAGGGCGAAGCAGAACTATCAAGTCCAGCAGCAGCTGGAGGAGATGGCACATGGGCACATTTGATGGCACTTGAAGAGATGCAGCGCAAAGCCACTGACAGCTAGAAAGTGGTATGACTAGGTGAGGACCACACACCTACCTTCTGAAACTTCATCCATCGTCCAAGAGACGCAGAGCAATAAAAGAGACATGAGACATAATCAGCATTGAAGCCAACAGTGCAGTTGTACCGCAGTAGGAAGTGCTTCATGCTGTGTGTGTTGCGTGCAGATCTGTGTGTCGAATGTATAGGCAGGACCTGATCTGAGGGGACAAATAACACGTGTGTGGCGCTAAAACCACCTTTCCTGCATGAATGACGACCAGGAGCCTTTCTGAAACAGAATACACGCATCTGAGAACCACTAGCACGACATTTTCGTTTATTCTCCTAAATACTAATGCGAGCCATTCGAGAAAAACGCACACTGCAATGCTGAAGCCTGTAAGCCACCGCCACCCCAGTTTTCATCTAGTCCATCAGCAGATATTTCAACGTTGTTTTTCACTTTGACTTCGACTTTATACAAATGAGCCCACAGCAAGCAAACAAAGAAGCCCTTCAGTACCTGCACTTTGTTTGCAGTCACAAACCACATTCAGCCTATGAGCTAACTTCATACTGAGCTCAACGAGAGGAACGACAGGAATCTGTAGAACCTTCAACGAGACCTTTTTATGCAACAATTTCATTTGTTGTTTAAGTTTGATTATTGGCCACAATTATTAATAACCTGACAAACTGCACTGACAGGCCTGCTGTTTGTATATCCATGACATTCCATGAGATGTTATACACATCTGCGCTGAGTTCTTTTCACAGTGAAGGTTTATTTGTCCTTACAGTGCAAATTCATATAATCATAATGTTTCTGACAGCTTTAGGCACCTTCAGAAGGCCATGCGGCTGCACGAGGAATAGGCATAAATAGCAATGCACGCATCATTAAATATATGCAAAACTGGACAATAAAATGTTACACTATTCAAATTCTTGACTTTTATGTTGCACAGTTCTGGCTTTATTTTGAGGGCTGTGAAAAGTATTTCGTCATAAACACAGGTGATTTTCTCCTCTTGCTATTGACCAGCAGCCGACGGGGTTGGAAACGCTGCGGAATCCTGTGCTGTTTGGGGCTCCTGACTGGCATCTGCGAACTTGACAGGTAAACAGATCACATTTGCTGCACCCCGAGTAGAATCTTAAGAAGAGTAGAGAAAATGCAATAAAAAACTACAAAATATTAGTATGTTTTCATCAAAGAGTCCATGTCAAACACTGTGATAGTGCTGATAATTCTTACCGCAGACAAAGTCCTGCTTTTAGTCCCTGCAGACAACTTAGAGGAAAAGAGAGGAGTTCACTGATACTCCAAAGACAAACAATAGCGATGCTCACATACAGGCATCGTGGACCATCGAAGTCCAGTCACATCAGCAACCTAGACAGCCTAGACTCGGCCACTGGTCCTTCAGCAGGTTAAACGAGAGGAACTTTGCTTAAGTGCCTGAGCCAGTGAAAGAGGTGGCAGATACACTGTAAACATGGTAAAGAGAAGACAGAACAGGAAAAAGTCGCTTTGTCCCATATTTGATATCTTCACCCTGAAACCTGAGGAAATGAGGAAATATGTCACATTTTCCAGTTCCTGAAAGTCTATATATATAATCAAATCTTCTGGATTTAAAATGGAAAATAATATAAATCAAATCACACCAACAAGTTTTTAACTGACTTTTGGGCAAATTCTACACTGAAGCACAGTGGTTATTACTCCGGACACGGTCTGTTTATTGTGCTGGGTTTCGTTTCAGTAGAAACAGGATTTGCTATTTTCAATGTGTCGTTTCCATTTCTCGCAATTATTTATTGCTGCTATCGTGAGCCTAATAGTCTCATTACTGCTGCCTCCTATTGCGGTGTCTTGTGACTGAGCTATTATTTTAGCTCTTTGACTAATTATTATTATAAATATTTACTTCCTATATATTTTAAAGATTCATAAAATATTTCAAAACAATTTTTAAAGAATTGTTATGCATAAAATACATTGTTTTCTGTTTATTTATTCCCATTAAAGTCACAACAAATGTATTACGCATTATGTGTTTTCTAGCTCCATTTATGCAAGATACTGTATTGACGGTCTCTCTTTATTGTCTCTGTTTCTCCAGGTCACAGCTAGAGACCTAACCAAGGTATTGATGTGTTATTATTCATGTTGTTTCTCAAAACCAACTGACAGTGTTGTGTTTTAGCTGATTATCCAGTTATACATTTACAGCACTTTTTAGTGTACCAGTTCAGGGTAAAAGCCTGGATCACTGCAATTAAAGCAAGGTACTAGTTGCGGATTCAAACTAAACCTCTGTGGTAAGAAGTTAACTGGAAAAAAATTGGAAGTTGACAGTGAGAATAAGGCTCCGTGGAAATGGTAAGGTATTTTTGCTGAGGGACGACATTAGCAGCTGGACCCCCGACTGGTTGAACGATGTTCCCATGAATGGCTAAAGTGAGACTCCATTGAACACCGGCTGATCCTGGGTCAGCAACGGAGCAGAGGATGGCAGAGACTGAAACGTACTTGCCAGGATGACCATGTCCATTCCCCAGAATATGCTCATGATCCAGCCCACCATCACAATCGCCGTGAGGATTTGGATGAAGGCTGCAGCGATGTTGAGCCAGAAGACACAGCACACGTGCCGGTCCGGTAGGTCCGTCCGCGCCCCACACAGCACCGTGAAGGCTGACACGAAGGTCCCTGCAGATGATGAGTGAACACGCCTCAGATACTGTCAGCAGAGGAACACTTCATGAACGACACAACTCAGAGTGAAGGAATCTAACACACCTTGAGATGGGAAACACATTTAACCTACCAGAACTCCCTTTGCTGATCATCTAGAACCTCTAGCAAAATCCATCTGGCAGCATTTTATCCTATGATCACCAGACAGAGAACTTAGTCTATGGAATGACGCTGTGGAGAATTCATGTTCCCACCATACTGCTGGTGAGTAATTTAGGGCCAGGGGTGCAAAGTGTGAAGCAGCAGCATATTGAACAGTGCAGGTGACAGCGAAGTCACACACTGCTGCTGCTCCCCCCGTGGGGAGACACTGACGCTGCTACAGCTGCCACCCAGGGAAATAAGCAGCCTGAAAACTGCGATTGTGCAATAAATCAAACTGAAGCATTAGACTGCACCAGGGAGGACAGGCGCTGTGAGTGGAAACTGTGCCAGACCTTTCACCCAACATTACTATACATTTATGTAGGTTATTCCTCTTCATCATCAGAAGAGCTGCAAAGCTGCTGACCAGCATCTCTACTCTAACGTTTGCTCTTTAACCACCAAGCTGCTGTCAGATGGACCAAATGAGCCTGGAAATGGTGGCGCTACACAGATTTGATACAGAACACGAGTGTTTATTAGCAAAATAGAAAATTCCCTCTTTCTGGTTGTGAGGCTTTTGAAAACAACTTTTCAATGGTTGTAATTTATACATTTTTATGACTTGTATAATGGACAAATCAGCAGTTGTTACTGCGTCTAAAATGCTAAGATTAACCACATTTTTCACATAGTCCAGCACTGATGAGAGAGATTTTTCATTGAGTTTGTCGATGATCAGTCATACAAAGTTGTCGCGTGAGAAAATCCCACGACAACAGGAAGCTGACCAAGAATTCCGTGAGCAGAGAGCAGTGTGAGCTTGGGCAGTGGACACACACCCTCCAGCCAAAGGCCCCCCTGTCAACTGCTAGCAAAATGTTAATAGTTGTGTTTAGTGGAAGAGTGCCAGACATCCCCTGGTAGTTTGGAAAATTTACTGGCATGGTTATAAAAGGACAGAGATCACAGTCACAGAACCCAGCCCCTCTGAAGAGACCAGGCAAATTCCCACTAAAAATCCTTGCAGGACATGTTTAATGCTGGAATGGAATAGGTTACAATGTAGACAGCTGAAGATGTTTGGGAACTTGGCAGCTCTTAGGCTTCTTGGTCTGGATTTGTTTTTACAGCTTTGCATAAATTGACCTTTCAAACTTCCAGGCATCTTGAAAGCTGTAGCTTCTCTCTCTACGTTATTGATCCAAAATAGTACTTAGTTCCTCCCCTTTGATTTTTTTCAAGAAACTACTTGATTTGACAAATTTTATGACGTTCTAAATGAGCTAGTACCCCCCAGAGAAAGTCATTTCCCATGAGGTGAATCACATGATTTGCCCTGGGGGGGGGCATTAACAAAAACATAAAGGATAGTCTGAGTAATACCATGTGTGCCTAAATATAATTGTACTTTCTGCATTCTGCTTTTGTTACAATGATCTTCTATACATTTTGTATGTTTTGTGGATTTGCAAATCAGAACTGTTAGGAGTGAAAGGAGCTTTTTTTCTGGAGATTCCCCAAAGGGCAGCTTCATGGTTCTGGCAGAGAACTGTTTTCGCATTTGACACCACCCACCCTTCCTTTGCGGGGCTTCTAGTGAGCAGCTACAAACCTCAGTGATACCTTTACATTTTAAAACAATACAGAGTCATGCAGAGGGATCTCTTAACTACTCATTTCTTTAAACCTCATAAGTTACCCTTACACCTTAAGTGGAATTAAAAAGCGTCAAATTTCACACATTTTGGGTGCTCAGGACTTGCAAAAGCATCTCTAGGATTTAGCCGTCTTTTGTGTGGGGGGTGATTACCTCGCAGGCCGAAGCCTGGGTCATAACGCGCCTAATTACTATGTGTGACTCAGTGGTGACTTCCCACCCCCCACGTCTCTCACTGCCATGGCAACCAGGCCCGGGTGGGATGCAAAGCCATCGACTCCACCACCCCATCCAGAGTGATGCAGATTAAAGTGCACATTCTGTTCGGAACCTGGCAGACTGGACCAAGTGAGAGCCATCGCGGCAGAGAACGAGGGCTTTGCTGTGACGCACTCACGGGGGGTTGGTTATTTCCCGAAGCACATGTGTTCTGTGCCCACTGAAGAAGTGGGAGGCTAATTACCTACTGTGTCGTTCTCTTGCTCTCCGCCTGTGAAGAGCAGCCACGGAGCGACTGCTTGCAGAGGACCTGCACCAGTGTTAGCATTAACATAGTGAGGACAAAAGCCCTGCATCAGAGGACTCCCTGTCACGCTAAAAATGACCCAGCTTTGCCTGTCATTTATACTTAACAGCATCATGTGGAAACAACCAGCTGACCTACTGACCTGGAGAGACAGTACAGCTGTCCATTATCTCCTTGTACTTAAACATTGGATTAATATCACTTCCCCCGTTGTGATGCTGGAGGGTCAAAGGGACACAATTCCTAGCCTATATGAAACAATCAAAACTTGATCAGTTCAAGTCCTGTGAAATTACCAGTTGTTACACCTTTGAGGGATGTTGTTAACCTAAAACGCTGAAATGTGTAGAGATGTGAAGAGATTAAATAGAAAAAAAGTGGGAAAGTGAGAAACTAACCCTCAGATCAAGTAACCAGGCTGATTATTTCCCAGAGCTTGAGCATACAGTACATCTTAAAGCCCAGCAGCTGAAATCTGGCTACCTGGCACCTTCCCCTGGACCCAACTGGACTTCAGGACAAGTGGCCCAAAGTGCTCTGGGAAGGAATCCTAGCCCGGGAAAACCAGATTAAAATAGAAGATGCCTGCTCCAAAACTTGTCCCCGGCTAGATATACTTCTCAGGATAACAGATGGGCTTCATGAAGTCACTTTTTCAGGATCACAGTCTTGTGGGCCTCCAACTTTTGGCTAAGAATATCATTGGGGATCACTGGTCCCAAAGTATCAGGGACATTAATAGAGCAGCTAAGGGCTGATGGAAAACTCGCCTCAGCAGCAAGTGTAAATGTCTGGGTGGTTTGCAGGAACAGTCTGAGTCACCCTGACTAGGAAATAGCTCATGGCAGCACTCTGTCATACTGGGACAATGCAGAACCTCCCAAGATCCCCTTTCTAATTGCAACAATATCCTCTGTGCATCAAGGACTCCTTCCGACAGCTTGTTCACCCAGAGGAGCACGTTAAAGGCAGCTGGCAAGCAAACTTGAAGCCAGGCTCATGTGTGCCCATTTGCCTTCCTTCTGTCAGCAGCTTTCTGAGAGCAAACTGGACATTTCATGGGGGAGCAGCCTCCGCCACAGTGGAAAGAGCAGCGCTGCTCGGAGACCCAGTGATGACCCCGGGAGGGAGATGTGCAATGGCTGTCATGATTTACAGCCCGTCCCTAGAAACTGAATTACTTCAGCATACTCTGCTGTTGCAGAAATACAGCACATCGCTTTATAGATGTAACACTGCACACAACCAATTCTTCATGAAGCCTCGTAGCCTCGTACAAGGTAGAGAAGGACAATCCACATATGGAGCATTTAATAAATTGGTCATGTGGTGTTAAAGGTCACAGGAGAGCATCTTGCTGAAGGGAAGTCCAGTTAGAGCCAAAACACAAAATATTAAACAAATATTTCATCTTAAAGTGAATTCCATAATGTTATGCATAATTAATAAACTTATTAATTGACAAAATGCATGTTGCTTGACACAGAACTGACCCATTTTGGCTCCAAATACATCTTTTACATACTGTATGTATGAGCAACCTGGTAAGAGGGAAAAGCTGAATGGACCCCCTGAATGTTAAGGTTGATTAAGGCTGAATGTGGAGATGTTTTAGCAGAACTTCACATTAGTGTAACGTAAACCAGAGAAAAGGCCATTTAACTGAAGTCAAACAGCTTCAAAAGTGGATGGCAGAATGACAGGGGGGACCAGAGGAACGAGAGGTTGGGTCATCTCAGTGAGATCCATAACCGTTTACACAGAGCAATGGGGTGAACACTGACATCTGAACGAGGTTCGAGGGGACAACGCATTAGAAGAATCCCAGAGTATCACCAGCATATGAATCTCATCCAGCCCAACCCAGAGAATCTCTACTTTCCTAAACTAGACAGTTTGTGTACAAACTTTTACATCTGCTACATGCAACAGCCAGGAAGGAAACTGCTATAGCTGTACGGTATTTGAAAAAAAACGTGTGTGGGAGCCACTTCAGAAACCAACCCGTGGCAACTGGACCCGGCAGCCTGTTCGGGAGGAGCAAAAACCATCGCCGCTGATGGAATTCCTCTCAGATGAGGGCCTCACTACAGGACAAACTCAGGATGCCAACAGTTGGAGCTTAGAAGTCCGATGCATAACAGACGCGGTCTTATTTCTGCAGCAAAGCTAGAGGAGAAAGAGCAGCTATATGCATACTGGCAATGAACACACTGCAGCAGTAAAGCCTTTTCCACTCCAGTACATAAACCCATTACATAAAACACAGACCATATACAAATACCCTTCTGTGCATTCTCCTCTGGCTTTTACAGAAATGCCTTTATCATGTGGATTGAAACACGGGTTTGCTCCGTTCTTCATTATATTCATTTTGTTGTGTCTGAGCGCTCTCATCTGAGACTACAGCAGAGTTTTGGATCACGGTGTTTCTGTCAGTAGTAACATTCTACTGTTGAGACTAACAAAATGTGTTTCTCATAGTCTTTCAGCAAAACTGCTTTGGGCTAAAGTGAGACAGCAGGGGGAAACTATGTTGAACACCTCACTAGTACAGCCGCTATGTCTCCTTAAGTGTTTCACATGGGGGAATCTGTCCAAGGCCAGTCGCTGCCCCCAACAGAAACTCCAGCTGGACCCTGCAGGTCTTCATATTCTCTCCACCTCATCTTCAGAGACAGGCAGTGCCTGAAGTGGCCCAGACCTCTGGCTAAGACTCCTTTTCATAACCTCTTCCCTGCTCCCTGCTGAGCAGATTCTCTGGCTGAGCTGCTCTCCAAGCAAAACATTGTAACTGTAATTGCATGGTCATAATTCATCATCATCCCTCATATGAACATTACCCAGGGTGTACCAAGCTACCTCATTCAGCCTTCCTACCGTTCATCCAAATGTTTGTTCCCTTTGTTAAAGTAACATATGTTGTGAACATTTGCAATATCTCCTAGAATCTTAACTCCTCCAGCTCTGATGGCTAGTTCTGTCTCCTGAAGTGTCACCACATCTCATGAGCATCTCTCTGCTGCAACTCACTTCTCTGTCATGCATGTCCTACTGATGTCGGCAGCAAGGTTTTCTTCACTCAAGAGGGTTCACGTCTCAGAGGTGGTTCTGCTGCTACATTGTTGAGCAATGCACTCAGCCCAAATTACTTCAGGGGTCTTGAGCTCACAGTCCTGTTTTTGTTTTTTACCTTGCCTCTTGCCATGCTGTTTCTCACCAACCTCTCACTTCAGCACTTCAGCTGGAGAGAGTTGCCTGCTTTGCACAACTGATCCCCCCATGCAGGGGGAGAACCTTCACAAGTAAGTGTCACCAGCCACTGTTCCTTGTCTGTGTTCTCGAGAGAAAAAATATTTATAAACCTCTTTGAACACAGCCTACAAAGAATGCAAAATGCCTCCCGGACTCGCTATTATGTGGCCACCGATGCTCAACAAATGTGAACAGAGGGCCCTCGGTACAGTAAAGCCAAAGTTTGGTAGCCTCTGCTGCCATGGAAACAGAGGTTGCCCAAAGCAGACTAATAGAAAGCCTACAACGGGTCTCGTGGATCATTGTGCTATCCTGGAAATAGAGAGGTGCAGCTTGGGTCCGTTTGGATTATGCAGGCACATGTGACACCATCCAGTCCCCTCTGGTCTGTTTTCAACAAGACCTGACAAGCTCAGCTTCCAACTGGGTATGTTTTTTGCTGGTTTCCAGCGTCAGAAACCAGTGCATCAAGCCAATGAGTCACCAATTAATAATTAACTCAAAGGTCGCCCAAATCAGAGGACATTTTTCAAGTTAAAAATGTCACCCATTATACATTGACACAGCAGGACATTTACTGAGCCATTTGGGGATTTCTGCTGTACTGAAGGGTACAAACGGTGCAGTCAAACTCCTGGTCCTGAGTAGCAGCAGCAGAGAGACATTTATCAGCTTCAATAAACAGCAATATTTCAAACACTGTCATCTTACAGCAGTTAATCATGTCAAACATTCACAATTTTGGAAGCTTCATGGAAGGAGAGCAGGACAGTAATTCTCCACTGGATTCCAACACAGTGAAACCACAAACGCTTCTGAATGTGAACATGAAGTGCAATTTTATGCTAGAACTTTGAGCAACTGCCAAGATGTGATATAGAGCTGAAATGCAATCGATCACAGCTGAGGTGTGAAAAAAGTGCAAATGACAAATTAGCTTCATGTCTCATTCAGGAAGTCATCCTGAGATGGAGCAGAGGAACAAATCCTGTGGTCTCTCCATGAGATGCTGTCACAGTAAACACAGTAATTTGAACAGGCTGTCTTCCTGTGCATACAGCCCACCGTTCTCCAGTCTGCTTCCCCCAGTTAACTCCCCTGGAGGACAACAATGCATCACTAGACTTTACTTAGACACATAACACACACCTAGTCGCTGACTAACTAACCTCACTAAACTGTGCAAAAAAAAAAAAAAAAAAAAAAAAAAACACCTGACTTCAGTAATTGAAGGGGTGCAAAATAAATGCAAAAAGTAAAAGATGAAAGGATGATTAATGTTTTGCTGCTACAGAAGCTGCTAACAAGTTGGACTAAACGTGTCCTGCGAATTGCTAAGTCAGTGAGGGGCTGACCGCCTGCCAGGTAAGAACGCTGCCTGCAGAAAAATGTGTACCATGTGGGTCGTGGTCATTGGACCTATGGGGTAAAATGTGTACCAAACATTTAACAAATTTTAGTACAATATCTTTTGCGTGTTGTATTAATGGCTCTATGCCTGCAAAGGACCTGAAATGTTAAAATGAAGTCATTTTTTTACAAACTGTTTCAATTCACACAACATTCTACTAGTAGCAGAACAATGACTGATCTTAATGAGAGGGAGGAGGCTGCAGCAAATATGCCAGTTTCTTCCAAAACATGTGTTCATGTTATGTATTCCATTATATGCTTAAAAATAATACAAAAAAATTAATGAATATTAACAATTTGGTCTTTATTTTGTTGATTAACCAACTCACTTTTTTCCAACTATTTTAGATTATTCTGGAAACAGCAGACTGTCTCTTCAGTCTAACATCTGGTTACTGGATGTATGGTCATGTGCAGATGAACTGGCTGGATAATACCAGGTACCAAGGAGGTTCTGCCTGGTATATAATAAAATATATTATTCAATATACTGATATTTAATGCAGTAAAGTGTGTTTCTAAGTGGAAAGCTACCCTTAAATCGGACTGTTTTAATGAAAAGCTGAATTTAAGGCTTAAATCACTGAAGCATTTAGAGATTTCATGCAAGTGGGGGGGCTGCCGTGGGGCCATCATGGGCCTCCATAGTCAGCTGCTATCTGGGGACTCAGTCCCTCTCCCAAACAAAATGACTGGGCAAAAAGGACCCAAAGCCATGGGGGATTCTCTTTTCACCTCATCATGACACGTTGGAGCTGCTGCACACCAGCACAGCAGAACCCAGCAAGACCAGGGAGGCTTTTCTCCATTGTTTCTTCCCCCTCAGGGTCACACTGACTGCATGTGGCCCTCAGCACATCAGCCACCACTTTCACGTCACCAGTGGGACCCTCTTATTCATCATCAACCTGCTAAACTCCTTTCTTCTGCAGCTGAGGTAACTATGTACCCTGAGAGTCTCCATGGGCGGGCCACCTCATAGTTAGGAAGAGAGCAGGCAGGCATGGGGTGGGGGGTGCTGAGAATCACATCAGAGTCCGGAAAAGAAAGAATAAAACATAAAAAAAGCTGTGAATCAGCACAGTTACGGAGGGACCGACTGAGCAATGTGGTGAGTGGCATTAAGCGGGTGAAGAACTGAGGGGCTGGGGGGAGGTGAAGGTTGGAGCAGGTGATGGTTTAAGCAGGTGAGGAGGAAGAAGGTGAAGCTTTTGAAAAGGTTAAAGACTAGCAGGAGAAAGCAAGAGAAATTAAGAGGCTGGAACAGGTTGTGGTGGAGAAGGTTTGAAAAGGGGAGCGTGAGGCACCTCACAGTGACAAACATACTGTTCTGCCTTCGTTTGCAGAGCTTCTCTACCAAGATCTGCACTTCCATTGTAATGTAAAACAAACTGCAGAAACACTCTTGACTCATCTAACTTTCGACTCCGCGGTCGCTATTTAACTTTTTTTTAAACATTGCTTTGTTTGACCTGCAGCAAGGGGAGGGGGTCTTTTTCCTCGACACGGATCCGCGCAAAAACAATAAAAGCCGGTGGTAAAAGTGACACTCGGAAGGGGTCGCACGACCGATGGCTCCCAATTGCCGGGGCGTTAAAGGGGGCGTGGTGGGCGGCGGGGTGGAGGGGTGACTCACCCAATCCAGGTACGAAGGTGTTGAGGAAAAGGCAAATGACGGCCACCGGGAACGGCATGCACGGGATGGCGGCTCTCAGGGGTCCCTTCTTTTCCCGGACCTGGACCACCACTCCGCTGGCCGACGAGGATGCGCCCGTGTCGCGCGCTTCCGCGTCCTTCTGTTCCATCGGGAGGCGAAGAAAAAGAAGGTGGAAGATGACAGAAGAGCAGAGCAGAGGAGAAAGTTCCGTCCGCGTCCCCCGCTCAGCCCGCCCGCTCTGGAGAGGAGGCGTCCGCGCGCTCTGCGGCGGGGCGGCGCGCGCCGGAGTGGCGCGCCCTCGAGCCCCGCCGTCTCCTCCTTCCCGGAGATCTGCCACCGAGTTACGTTTATCTTGGCGGATTTAAAGCGACGGCGCCCCTCTGCCTCTCTTCACATTTCATTTGAGAAGGATGGCATCGGCAAAAACCCGCACAAAATCACCCACTTAACTACCAAAATGAGATTAAAAAAGATACATTACCTACATTACACGTTATGATCCTTCTTCTCACTGGAACATTGGTGGTTCATGGGGTTGCTCTGCCTAAGGAGCCAGAAAAGTATTTAACCATCATTATGAGTTTATAAGAATAAAATTCATGAGGGTAGGGAATAGGCAATATAAAATGTTTAGAGTCGCTGCGTGTAGTTTATCAATTTATCAATTTTTCTATTCCATGTTCACTGTGAAAATATATTCAGTTCAGAAAAATAAATAGATCTACCAGTTCTTGGTCAGTATGGGAGCTCCAGCCCAGCATGTGAGGCTATATTGATAACCCAGCATGGTGGCCTGTGTTCTCCAACAGTTCACTGGATGATGGAGAGCAGCTCAATGGTCTGGAGAAGAAGGAAACTGACAGGATCAGGCATAAAATGATAAAACTACATGGACACAGTAAAACTACATGGACATGGTATAACCACATGGAGAGAGTAAAACCACATGGACATGGTATAACCACACGGAGAGAGTTAAACCGCATGGACATGGTATAACCACACGGAGAGAGTAAAACCACATGGACATGGTATAACCACACGGAGAGAGTTAAACCGCATGGACACGGTAATACAGATAAACAGATAAGTAAAACAGACAGAGTTGCATTTTGGTTCAATTCCTGAGCTGCTACTGAACCTGCCGCTACTGCAGAGGCCTCTGGGCAGCAGAGCCATCCCTGCACAGGTCCTTACTGTCACCATGTTGATGAACACCACTGTAGGTGAGATGCCACCACAGTGTCTCCCCTGCAAGAGGTTCTCCTGTCTGCTCCGCAGGATTGTCATCCTCAGTCGCCTCCACTCAGTAGACAAGAAGAAGGTTCTGTACTTTTAAAATTTTCTTTTATTTTTAGGTGTTTAGTTGAGTGTTTTATCTAAACTGCTTATAACTGTATCGCTTTAAACAGCTCAAAACATAAATTTGAACTGTCTATACACCTGGTGCCCTTCAAGCACACAGAACGATATATAAAACACACCTGCATGCCCACCCAGTACTTCAGGACTTGTGCTTCTCACACAGACAAACAGTGATCCAGCCCAAAGAGCCATTTCATGTTTGCTGAGTTGCTGACCCAGGCAGCAGAGCACTGGGGAGCAGCAGAGAAAGTTAGCCCATTGCCTAACCCATCCATGCAGGTGCCTGGAGGTGTAGCAATTCAGGGCCTATGAAATAGTCATGTTCATCACTGTAAGACTGTGGTTTCCACAGAACCATATTAGCAGACACCCTACTGAATCTCAGCATCCTACAAGCATGTGAGAATTGCACTGTCGCTGTGGAAGGAGTGGTGATTAGTTAAACTTGTTTACTCTCTCACACTGCTTACAACTTAAATGATCTTATTAAAATATTTGTTCATCATATGAGTTGCTCTAAACGCCCCTAATAAGAGGCTGCGAGAATACTTATTGTGTGTGAAAGGTGCACTGGGATTATTGGACTCAAGGAGATGTTCCGAAGAACAAGATTGCAGGAAACACCACCGTTCATGAGAGCAGCAGATAAAACTCAATCACATAACAAAAATAAATATTCATTAACATGACCCCTGAAGATTAAATCACTCTTTACCACTGCTGGGTCGCCTAGCAACAGCGAGTGGGCTTTTAGTTAATATGCTGTGGGTTTTTATTTTGTTTGGCTTCATATCTGATCCGAACAGTTTCTATAATTACAACCGCTTGAATGAAGATGAGAGGAAAAAAGCCACGATTAATTTCAGTTGGAATTGTTAAAACCTGATTTCCTCAACCGATGACTAATTACTGGAAGCAAATGTTCACAAGATAGATCATTTTTATTGGTGAATAAAAATCTAGTTCATATTTAATTCACTTACAAAGCACATTTTATAGTTTTTGCGAGATCAAATAGAGGCAATCTAGGAGCAGTCAGCAGGGTAGTAATGTATATTATAGTACTGCACTCTGTCACTTCAGAGTAGAAAATGAATCAACCATTTACTGTCACAAATAATCCTTTGCACATGGTTATAAAATTCAGCTTGTCTGTTAATTTATGGCGCTGTAGTAAAGTTGCTGTTTTACCCTCAGTATTCCTAACCTCGATTTCATCAGCAGAAAAAAATTATGCACATTCATGTCAAGAAACTAAATAACGGATAATAACTAACTACAGTCACCCGTGTTATAACACAATAGGGGTTTAGAGAAATACAGTTCCTTAGTAACAGTTCAACATGTGTCACCAAGGAGCTAACTGTGTGTGTGTGTGTGTGTGTGTGTGTGTGTGTGTGTGTGTGTGTGTGTGTGTGTGTGTGTGGGGCGGGCATGTCCAGCTAAAGCTCCAGCAGGGTCTTCCTTGATATGTTGAAAAGAGAAGCATCACTTTGGGACTCTCCTTTCTAGTGCCTTACTACCTTCAGGACACCACAACCCCTACCCCTGCCCTCAGCAGGCCTCAGGGTTTACACAGGTGTGAAAGGTTTGACATGGATCAGAGTCCCAAAGAATCAGTGACCCAGAACTCTTGATAAATGACATTAATGAAGACAGTCATGCACATATGCAGCTGTGTGGTTCATGTCAGTTTCTTTAATAAATGGGACACAGTAGAAAAATGAGGTGACAGGCAGCATAACCTAGTGACCCAAGCAATGAAATATAGCTATAAAGGCTGGGATGAATAATGCTCATGTACTACAGAGGGCTTGTGCTGGGAGAACAGCGCAGCCTAAGAAACTGCTCAGCAGGGGGCAGAAAACAGCACTGGGGAATTGTGGGAAGTGCTTCTGCACAAGACAAAGTGGGTGATTCAGATAGCAGGACGTAAGTACCAGTAGCAGAACTCCTCCGGCACCAGGTAATGTGCTCTGGATGTAACAAAATGACCATGTAGGTACACATGGATCACATTCATGGTATCTGCAGGCTTTGATCTTTTCTCCCAGCATTCCTTGGTGTGGATGAAGAAACAGCTGCTAACAAACCGTGGCTTTGAAGGTAACAATAAAAAAGAATTAAACTGACAGACCTTTGGTTGCTTTGCTGCTGTTTATTCATTCTTTTTATGGCTCCAGCTACACTGAGAATTACTAATGTCTGGATCTTGATCCTTTTTACCACTGTACGGTTTTCTTATGCACTCACTGGCCACTTTATTAGGTACACATGTTCAGTAGGTTCCTTTTTTGACTCCAGAATGTTTTGATGGAACAGTCATTCTGTTAACATAACAATTCTCCTCATCCCAGAGAAGCTCTATTGGTTTGAGTGGTGGGACAGAAAAGGCTACTGTTAAGTACAGTAAAGTACTGTCCTGTTTGTGGAACTGTGGTGTGTAAAAATCCCACAAGGTTCACTGTTTCTGAAACACTGGAACTGAGCAACTGGCACCAAGGTCAAGCCGCATTAAGTGTCATTGAGACCATACTAATGGTTACTCAGACAGTAACTGGACCTGTACACCTTGTTAACCACAAACAAGTGCAACACCTCTGTGCAGGACAAGCTGTGTGTACTTAATAAATTGGCCGTCATGTGTACATATTAAAATGTAGTATAATTATCCATTAAATAGGATGAAAACACAGGCAGGACTAAAAACTTGATCCTGTCATTTAATTTTTTTTTGTAGAGGGAGGAGTGAATAAGAAAGGCAACCAGCTCCTCTGAGGAAGAAAGTTTAAGTCTGGCAGGAACTTTCCATTTGGGACATTAATAACATGATGATAAGAAACTGTTGTGATGCCAGCATTTACTCAGCAGCTTCTCTTGCAAAGAGAGAGATCTGTCGCCTGCGAAGATGACATGCGGACCTCCACAGCAATGCTCAGGTCTCCACCATCTGCTACTTCCACAAGCAGAAGCTGCTGTCGTGTAGCTCAGATTGATGTGATTTTAACTACAGACACAGGATTGAGCACAGAGCCATTCTGCGGGATCGTAGCCAAACGTGGCTGAACAGGTGCTGAACATTCTAGATCCTTCCATCCTTATTTTGCCATTTGCCCACCTTCTGAAATCTACTGTGATGACTTTCAGGCAGGAGGATCCTGGGGACAAATTATCAGGTTAATTACAAGGTCTTGGTTGAACAACTTAGCTGCAAAGACCAGCTTGACCCGATTCACAGTATGATGTAGTAAGCAATAGTCACAAATGTAGAGTTTTCCACACTCTTGTGAGTGGATCTCCTGGAAAACACTTGTTATTTCAGATAGACAAGCTAATAATTTAGACAGGAGGAGCATAGGAGTTGCTGTTACTTTGGTCAGGCGGGTTTTATGCTGAACGTGAACCCTGTTTCTCAGAGGGTTCCGAGGACGTTGATAGGAGATGTTGCATCAGAGTTGCTTTCATCCGTTCCAGTTATCCATCTGCAAAAGTCCTAAAATGCTCCAAATGTGGAAGCCAAAGGGTGATGTGTTTCTTGTGAAGCTTTTGTTTCATTTCAGGCTTAATGGGCAAGAGTGCACCTTGATGTGGGGGCATCACGGAGGGTCACACTTTGGGGATCCCACCCCGACTGGGCTACTGGTAAATGGTACCTCATCACATGTCTGTGCCTTTAGAAACAACACTTTCTAAACAACCCTTTTCTAGAAACAACCACCTCAGCTGTGGAGTTGGAGTGTTTTAATTTTTTAACATATTGCGATTAAAGCAAATATCAATAGCAGTTGTGAATGAGACCAGCTATGGGGAGGTAAACACATGGTGGGTGTCAGACTGCTATGAGCTACTTGACATGTCTGTGGCACTGGAGTCACCCAGCAAGCCATCTCACTTCAGGATAAATGCAGATTAAGAATAAGCGAATAAAAAAGGACTTCATCATTCCCAATATGTTCAGTTCACCCTCATTTACAGAGTTAATCGCATTAAATATTTCTATCTGGTCAAATTAGTCTAAAGGCTCATTCTCTGTTTTGGTCCCTGGAAGAGTTTAATCCCCTCAACTTTCACAGAGCAGCTGAAGGCTTTTCTTCCTGAACGTTTGTGGGAAAAACACCCAGATGAGTCAGAGTAGAACAGGTAAATGCTGTAATAAATTAATTTAATTGATAAATGGTACGATAAATGAATTTCACATTTATTTTCTCTATTGTTCTTGAAAGTTTCTTCTGCCAAACAGAGCCAGCAGGCAGATGAGGGCCTTCGAAAGCCTGGGGTGACCCACTGCTGTACCCTGAGTTGGGTTCCCATGTGGCGCTGCATCTCTGGACTTCAGCTGTTTGGAGGAGAACTTGAAAGCTGCTCACAGTGTGAGGTGCCGGTGTGTCGAGTTAGCTGTGCGACGCTGCAAGTGTGAGGATTGTTTCACTGTGTGGCCCGCAGTTGCCGATGCTGCCAAACCAGGGGGCCACTGGGTTTGTGAGAAGGGAAGAAGGTGTGGAGCAGCACTGTCATTTCAAAGCTCAGAAAGGCTCGGCTGCCAGCAGTGGAGGGGAGTCATGGAGCGACTCAGAGGCTGAGACTGTGGCAGGAAAGCTGTCCTTCTCCTGAGTCCAGAAAGAGCTCCCCACTGAGCTCTCCATGGGTGTTCAGTCTGTCCAACACATTTGTTCAGCTGGACAGTTTTGCTGGAGCAACTGAGCATCAGGATGTCTCTCTTGGGTTCATCAAAGTGTGGCACCACAGCAGTTTACATTTCCCACTTTTCTCCAAACTGATATACAGCTCAGAGTGAACAAAAAGGCTTGGAAGCAGACAGAGAGCTTTAGACACAGATGCAGGAGGATCAGAGCATAGCTTGTGTGTCTGATGCCATCATGTTACAGGTTCACATCCCTCCAGTGGCTGCCTGTAGAAGTGAGACTCAAACCACAAATACATAGATGATCACAGAAGTTGGTGTTGGAATCATTCGTGTAGCTGTGAGGAGAAAAACGGCTGGGAGGGATTCAGCAGTTTATGAACCAGTTGGACCACCTGTCTCTCCTGGGGGCTGTTAGCTGTAGGTGTGACATGTAGAAACTGCCTGTTGATTTACATGCAGGAAAACATTGACAAACTTTCATTACAACTGTATATAAAAGACACCAGAGGAGGGCAGTGATAGTGTGGAAATTTAGCCCGAGCACCATAGAAAGACGTAGCTCTGTTATGTGTTACAACACTCTGTTTCAAGCAGTAACTTTTCAGTTCTACAATTATAATAACTTCCAAATGTTCCGTTACTGTCAAACTTTCTTGGCATTTGTTTACACATGGAATTTTACTTGAATAATTTAAATAAACAACTTCCACAGGTACAACAAAAGGGCCCCTCGAACCGGTGGCCATCTTGCTAGTAAGTCGAGTCCATAACTACTGACTGGAGGTCAGCTGGTGACGACGATGACAATGATGGTGTTGATGACGATAATGACAATGGCAGTGATGATTTACTTCAGCCCCTCCCTCCATGCTCCATCCAGTAGATGCTATTCTGTGATGTGCTCACCTGTCTCCTTTCCTGTCCTCAGAATGACCTTTAGGCCACACATGAGCAGAACCATCCACAGGGAATGTGAGTTACAAATGTAAAACCACATTTCCCATTGTTCTCAGCAGCTGGGTGTTGATTGGTCTTAACCAAACACGCTGTGCAACCAAGTAGCTCAGTAAGACAGCAGAAGCTCACAGGTCCTCCCAGGGTCCACAGCTGAAAAATAGGAAAGGCCCGGTTTCCCCCTCTGAAAACCCTCATGTTCTCTCAAGAGGCTTCTTTGCCCACAGACAACCTGGGGCCTTGTTAAGCCAGTACAAGTCCTGTTTTTGTCATTAACTCTCAAATTTGGAATGATTTGTCTCCAACATTTCCTCACTGTAAACATTCTTCATCTCCCCTGTCGGTGGGAGAAAATGGTGTGGACTGTGTGGTGATAATGTGCTGTTTGGGAATAATGTGAATATGGGTGAGACAGCTTTCCTCCCACAGCCAGGTTACCTGGTCACTGTGGTAGGTAAAGCAGGTAACCAAGTCCAGATAGCAGACCAATTAATATCTGATCCTCTTTAGCAACTAGGCTCCATGGTGATAGATCCAGTCCTGTGACAGTTTGGCTCAGCGGGACTGAATGGAAATAAGCTCCTCTGAAAAATCCCCTTCCTTCTCTGTCATTCTGTGCTAAAACATAACTGGAAAGCAGCTGCAAATCTGTGCTGTACTGTAGGCCATGAAGGTGCTTGAAACTAATGAATGCACTGGGTAAAAAGGTCTCATAAACAGCTGTCAAGATGGGAGGTGCTTGTGCATACAAACTGAAACCATTTCAACCTTATATGGGTTCAGTTATGCAGAAACTGGCACAGTGCAGGACCATAGCATCTAGCAATGTCCGCTGCCAAATTTACATTATTGGTGTCCCAGTGATGTGGACCCTGGCTTTGCTGTATGCGGCTGGCACTGCTGGCAGCCAGTTGTGCGAGGAAGAATGAATGGGTAAAGGATGAAGGGGTACGGAGGCTATCGGGATGTGGCTCCTGCTCACAGGGCGTTAGTCACAGCAAACCATTACCATCATCTTTGTTGCTTATGGCACTTCATTTTATGGTCAACTCAGCTTATTCTTAATGCTCACGAGTTCAAGCTCATAGTATAGTCACACGAGAGCGTCACCATTGGCACGAGTAAAAGCAGAACTATTCAGTGAGAGATGGCAATGTAACTGAGGGAAAACATGCAACATGATAGGGATTGCAGCCATGGGAGGCTTCCTGAGCCCATTACCCCCTCTGCAGATGTGTGGGTATGTGATACATGGACCATCTGAATACTGGCTCCCAGTTGGGTTAGCTGGTAACAGACCTTCATTCTGCTCCACGCCAAGAACAGAAGAAAGTTATGGAATGGAATTAACGTCATTCTGGGTCAGGATGAAGTGGCCCTCAGGTCCCTCTGGCCCTGGCTGGAGCTCAGTGGATTTGTGGGCGGCTGATCAGGAAGTTCCCCTGATCCTGCAGCCCACAGTGTTATGTATAGATGTGAGAAATGAGAGAAAACTCATGAAGCCTGAAATCACCAGCAGACCCTCTCAGTTTTGGCTGTTTTTATATTTATACATGTAAATATATATACTGTACATATATTCCACACCATGATGCCACTACAGTTCACCCCAGGGCATCCCTTGAGTGTGTGTGTGTGTGTGTGTGTGTGTGTGTGTGTGTGTGTGCACGCGCCGCATGATGTCTAGTGTTGCACACATGGTGTCACTAGAGAGTTTTTCAGGTACAAAAAGCTAAAGCAAAATCACTGAAAATGCAGATCTTTCAGTGTCAGCAGTGCAAAAACACTGTCACCTGTAGGCTGTCCCAGGCAAAGACATGAAATCCACTATCCGGGACAGTACCTGCAACAGTACCTGAGTGTGTAGCAGCCATGACAGTATCAGTGTATTCTGTCTGACACACTATGTGATGACAGCATACCCCTGGAAGGACATTACTGTAAATACTCTTACAGATACTGTAAGTCAGTGTGTTTCATTCAGGACCAGGTTGTGATCTCACCTGGACATACAGGTTCATAACACACTTGTTTCATTCACATGGCAAGTTAATGACAAAATCAGTAAGAACTGTTATTTATGAGGGTTGTAGTTACTCTACGTGCTCTGGTTTCTACCCTGAAAATCTGACCAAAGTGACTTAGAGTTGAGTTTGAGCAGGTAGATATTTTCATTTCTGTGCTCAGCAGACTAAACAGCAGATCATTTTGGAACCAGCTGAAGGTGTTGAACGGTGTTACAGAGGGACATGAGGTGGGAATATTGTCACTGCACCTGAAGGACTCTCCAGTCTGCACCTGCTTCTCCATTAATATTTGCATTCTGACAAAATAGTTAAAAAAGCCTTTGCAGCCTTACAGTACAGCCCTGCTGGACTTCAGAACTTTATTTTCATTCACACAGCAAAGAGAAGATAAACTGAGGACAGGTTCTGTGCTTCCTGAGCTGTTCTAACTTATATCATAACTTTTGTTGGTGCTAATAAACATCCCCACAATGTGCAACACAAGTGTTTGTGGAACAGTTAGCATGTGAGCATCAGGGTACAGGAGGTGCAGTAAAATAATGGTGAAGAAACATCAGTCCACATGTGGTTTTCACAACTGCCTGCTGCAGACGCCTTTGGGTGGCGCTGCATCATTTTCCAGGTCTTCAAGGTGCAACACTAGGTTTGTTCTTCATTATATCTTGAACCCAAGACAGGGAGGGGTCCACACATAGCTCACGGCTCTTAATGTGTGTAATCTGTGGAAGTAAGAAGGTCGAGTTACTCTACTGCCCACAGGATCAGAAGCTCGGCTGGTTTTAAGCACACGAGACCTGCTGTGGTTGTATATTTCAAACTGCTAAATAAATTTTTATAAAACATCTGCTTTGCAGATAAGAACATAAATATCATGTGTGTAATATAAGTATATATCATTAAATGATGGGACAAGAATAATAATCATTTTACATTTGAGAGGATCGCATATTTGTTTTGAGTGAAAGATTTTGCCAAACAAAATTCTCACACAATTTTATTCATTTTTCTGAAGCCATAAAAACTACGACAGAATAACTGTTTATTAATGATTTACATCACAGCCTTAACAGGGCATCTTTCAACTGTCACCGCTTAGTGTTCCACTGCTCTTTCTGGGATCCTTATCTTACAGAAGCTAAAGCAGCAACTTTTTGGTTTATTGCTAGCTGTAAATGAAATGTTATTATTCCTTTATCGAACTCAGACATTTGCTTCTGCAGCTCAAGATCATGTTCATTACATGACTTTTCTGCGGCATAGATAGAAAAACATTAACAGGTCAAGTTTGTGATGTTTATGAAGTGGTGGAACAAGAAGAGTTGAGGCTCAAATTCACAGCTGAACAGACTCAGAGATCCTGGTTTTGCAGGTGAGAAAAAAGGACAGAAAGAAGGAGCTGAAAAAATAAGAAATAAGAGAGAGAAGCAAGTTTATCATTCAGAAGTCGGAACTCATACATACGGTTGCTCTGTGAGCGTGTGAGGGAGACCAGGGTCCCGAGGATGAGAGAAACAAGACAGATGTTCTTCATCTTGTCAAATGATCTGCTCCTGTTCAGTCATGAGGTGATGCTCTTCTGACTGTGAATGGTAGTCACCTGCCTTTTATACACCCTCCGATCTCTGACTTTCCATCTGGGCCCACGTTTTCTACCCACATCCCAACACACATGTAGAAGGAGGTTCCAGGGAAAATTCTCCTGGTCGAGTCAGGGAAATGGACGTGTGGAGGGAGGAAGTGAACTCACAGTAGTTTGGCTGCTGTGGTGAGCCACTATCAGCATCGAGCAGCAACTCCTCATGCGTCTCACTTTATTTCTCTACTCAGCGCGGACCTCACTTTTCATATTTACAATCAGTCCCGTAGCAACTTTAAACGATTAAAATAATCACTTGGTTATTGACATCACTGTCCGGGGGGTGTGGAGGCCTCACTCACAGATTTGCTCGCTTTGCTTAGGTTCGACAGTCCAAAGACATGTGTTTTAGGTTAACTGATCACTGTTAATTGCTCAGGGCATGTGTGTGAGTGTGTGTGCGTGTGTGTGTGTGTGTGTGTGTGTGTGGCCACTGTGTGACGTACCGTTGTGCCATCCAGGGGCAGGTGGCCTTATAATGAGAAGGATGAATTTAATGTTCTGAAAAGACAGAAAGAATTCATTTCTACAAGAAACCCCCATCTCTTCCCGTGTTTGACTCCCTTGTTATGCTTTATATTGTATGCGCTGAAAAATACCTGTCTCTATAAATGGGTAAACAACAGTAAGTAGGTTAGTGTACAAATCTAATGTAGCAGTTTGCTTCGGAGAAAACTGTCAAACAAACTGAGAAACGAGGCAATAATTATGCGGTCGAGGTGTTTATGAAATATCGCATAAATTACACAGAAAGTTGGTATTTGTGGTTGGCAGACAGGTGCTTGTGGATTTGGATGTGGGTTTGACCCCTACTTGGTCTGTATGGGTCTCCTCCAGGCACCATAGTTTAAGCCCTGAACCCTTCAGGGGGTGTGTGGGTGTGTGGGTGTGTGTGGGTGTGTGTGTGGGTATGGGTGTGTGTGTGTGTTGTGTTTTGGTGATAGTTTTGTGAGTTTTCTTTGTTTTGTGAGTATGAGTAAATGGATGGATTTGATGGAGAATTATGAGCTTTTGCTTTCTGGGTAATTTGGAGAAGAGTGTATAGGGTATTTTTTGTTTTTTTTTTTAATATATTTTATTTAATTTATTTGAATATATTTTAAATATTTAACTTATTTGAATGTATTCAACAGGTAGATACTATATTCTGGTTTCAAAAGGCAGCTACACCTCCATGTTTTATTTGCAGGATGTTATAAAGAAAAAGTAAAATATTCTTTTAATCCATATTTCTGTTTTTTTTCCTATTATAGGATTTCAATACCATAAAAAATTAAATAATATTTTAATTACATGAGAAAAACCATAAAACCAGTTAACCATGATACTTCCTGAGCCAAAAATCAATAGTCACCCTGTGATGTCTCTGGTTTAACGGAACTTCTCATCAAACACATTATCAGTAAAACCATTTCAATGACACTTTCAGTTGTTTCTTTCTGTGGAATCCTGATGTAAGATGTGTGATACTGATATATGATGTATGATATTGTCTGATTTGGCTTCATTTTTCTTTTGCAAAACAGACTCACTTTAATGTGCAGATGAAATTCCTGAAATATAAAAGGTGCTTTGATGGTTTTGTCAACATCTTTAGCTCTTCACCTGTTATTGGTGCATTTTTGTTCAAGCTGAGCTGAAAGTCATTCTGAGGAAAACTGTAGATGTGATCTGAGAACTTGCTGGAGACCCATGATTTGTTCCACCCGCCCCCCGCCCGAGACAGTGCTCACCTGAATAACCAGAACACACTCAGTGCCATTTCTCTTAACAACTTATTTATTTAAATTCGCTTAGCAAATAAATGATAAACCCAGCAAAAGTGCTGTGTTTTCTAGCTTATATCATAGCTTTCACGGCCTTTGTCAGTATTCATTTATGTTGTTATTCATATCCTGACAAAACAGAGCAAAGTTAATATTTCAGCCTTTACCAGCCCAGGAGCTGCAGGAGATTCTGCTCAAACCACCAAGTGAACCTGAAAAACTCTATACATCATCGCAGGTGGTTTAGTTTTCAGGACTGATGGTTGTAAAAACCTCTGGCTGGTTCTGTGTCTTCGTCGTGGTGGTAGAAGCAGGTAGGTCCAGTTTCTTTATGATATGTTGAACCCAAAGTTGAGATGGGTCGACACATCTCTCACGGTCCTTCACAGTGCGAAATCTGTAGAAATTCAATGGCAGGTTAGAAAGGTGCACAAAGGAGTCGCTTTTAGTCATTGGAGACACGTTGTGGTTGTTCATGTGAAAACACAGAATGAGGTGTAACACACTTGTAAAGCATTTAATCACAATATAAGAACAATAGTGACAATAAGAACAATAGTGACAATGTTTTGAGAACTTTTCACAGTCCTGTACATTTTTTCACCTTTTTTCCACTTTTCCAAAGCAAATATTTCACCAGATACCCTACTGATGTGTAAATTTTCCTTATTCCATGAAGAGCAAATTATGGAAAAACCGATTATCACTTACATGACACCGTCAACAGGACATCTTTCGTCTGTCTTCTCATAGTGTGTCACGGCTTTTACTGGAATTCTCGTCTTGAAGAATTCAAAGCAACACTTTTCCGGTCCGTTGATATCTGTAAAAGAAATGTTGCTTTTGTTACTGTACAAAAATGCAATATTTGGTTCTGCTGCTCAACTGCACACTTTTTACGCCACAGATTTTGTCAAAATATGAACAAACTTTCCTCTGTTTTCAGACATATGGGGTAGGTGTGGGTACGAACCCAGAGAGCTCAGTGTTTGGTGGAGGTAGAAAACATAAAGAAAGAAAGAAAGAGAGAAGTTTGAGAAGAAGCAAAGCGAGCAGCCAGGAAACAGAGAGAAACGCACTCTGGCTTAGGGTGAAGGAAACCAGGGTGCTCAGGATGAGAACGACGACACAGGTGGCTTTCATCTTGTTGGTTTGTCTGAGATGATGATGCTCTTCTGGTCATGCAGCGGCAGCCACCCGTCTTTTATAGGTCCTCCAGTCTCTCACTTTCCACAGAGGCCCATGTTTCCAGCCTGTGCTGCGTAAAACCGACAAAAGGGGAAGTTCTCGGGAAACTTCTCCTTGTCAAGGTAGGAAACCGATCCTGCGGCTTCAGGGAGCAATTCCTGGTGTTACTGATTCTGCGTAGAACTGCTTCCAGCTCAATGCAGCAGCTCCTCAAGCATTACTTTACTTTTTCTTCTGCAGTATCACCTGTACGTGTCAGCCTGAAACTGTGTACTTTGTATATTCAGTTTTTTCTTTCCTTAGAAAAGTCAGAAACAGAACAAAGCAAAGTGCACTGTCACAGCACCTTATTTCTTTATTTAACACTTCGGGAATCATTAGAAATTTGCATCAAATGAGGCTGAATTCTGAGTGTAGTAACTGCACATAATAACATTATTATAAATGTCAGTTTTTACAAAAGTCCAGGTTATTGTAGAACTCAATACATTTTTATTAATAGCAGTTCAACATTTACATTAAGGAGACTGGCTGCGTTCAGGTCAAGTCACAGCAGGACATAAAAGTTAGATGACTGTCGCTGTCACACCGTGTCTTACCACAACATAAGCAGCACCCTTCAGTAGACCCCCTTCTTTCCTCACAGCAAACACTGCAAGGAAGAGTGCTTTTTACTTGTTTTTGTATCCAGTTTCACACTTTTAGCATTAAATTCTTGCTCTCTAAAGGGCCCCTGTTTAGACACAAACCAACAACCATTTGGTGACATTCTGTAATATGACTTTCACGACATGACATTAAGGGAGAAAAGGCTCCCTGGGGCTCCAGGAACTTCTGTTCTAAAACAGAATATTGCAGTTTGACTTACTGGTAAAGGAGCTTCAAGTTGTTATATCCATCCATCAATCCATCATCTATCCAGCCATCATCCAGCCATCATCCATCCATCATCCATCTATCATCCATCTATCATCCATTCATCCCTGATCAGCAGCTGCTTTATTCTGATCAGGGTTGGGGGTTCAGAGCTTATACTGGAGTCACAGGGCTCCGGGCTGTGAAACTAGATCCTAGATGAGATGCAAGTCCTTTGCAACAGAAAGTGCAGTAATTTTTGTAACTATTTATTTTGTGCATATTCACGTTTCTTCGTTTCCTTAGTTTTAAGCATTATTTTCTTTAAAATACCATCTTTCATTTTTTTAATAGATTTTAATCATCTATAAAAAGTTCACAATTGATCTGCTCCATGTTTCTTGAGGTATAGGGATGTAAAATGGCCAAAATCAAATTATGATCCACGTGTAGTGTGGCCATTTTTTATAGTGAAACATAAGATATATGTGGAAAAGGACTAAAAGTGGAGCAGAAATGCTATGATGAGGATACGATACTACCTGACTTTCAGGGTAAAGCAGGATGTGTCTTTATTTTACATTCTCGCCAACAAGGTATCTTTTTTGACTGCTGGGCTAAGAAAAGGGGTAAAAGTGCAACTTTCTTTGGAGGAAGAGTTAACCGGGTAATGCACTATGAGCTACGGAGGGCAGCAGGTAGCGTGGTGGTTGGTGGTGTCACCTCGCAGTCGGAAGGTCCCGGGTTTGACTTCCCGCCCTTCAACAAGGTACTTACCCTAATAGTGTCAGTAAAAAATGACCCAGCTGTATAAATGCAACACACTTGTAAATAACATAATAAATTAATAACAAGCCGCTGCAGGTTCCCTTAGAGAAAGACTGCAGCCACGTGACTAAATTCTCCTGAAGAGTTCGGCAGATCGGTCTCAGATGCCTCCGTCCAGCTGGGCTGAGAAATCCGTGCAACACGAGAAAAGCGGCCTTGTGTTCACCGGGGCTCCTCTGGAATTAGAGGGACACTGTAGCAACATCCTGAAGCACTGACAGGTTTGCAGCTGAAACCTTTGTTACACTTCAGAAACTCTCAGAGCAGAAGGTTGCAGGTTTCACTGCTCACTCTGCCTGTCCTACCGACTGCTTTACGCTCCATTACTGTTCCTTCCTCATTGATAACAGCCAAACAAACCATTCATCCTCCTTGTTCTTTTTACGCTGCTTAACCAGCAGTTGTGTGTGAGGCGCGGAAAGCCCAGCCAGGCAGAGGTCTGGACAACGGTCTGAACGTCAGTCATCCGAATGAACAGCTATGATGTTAAATAAGGCAGCAAGGTTGAAAGAGGAACAGGGAAAACTATGCTGTGTGCCCACTGCGTGTTCGCCCCCTGTAGTGTGGAGTGTTTCCAGGGTGGAGGGAGGAGTATCGGTGGTGAAGCTTCTCGGTAAAAAGTACTTCATCGTATCATCATTCCGCCCACACCTAAAGGTCACAGAACACCAAGAAATTTCACTCAAAGCACTCCTGCTTTACAGATAAAATTCAAGCTTTAATTCCAGCCATCAGAACATCAGAAACTGCATCCCCTCCTGCATTTTTTCATCTGTATTTCTTAATTGTGCTTCTTAATTATGGGGGAAAAGTCAGTTTTTCATTTGGTTTTGTGGTTTTTAGATGTCGTGATTCCAGAACCAAGTGTTGTAACCAAGTGTGAAACCCTTAGTTATTTCAGTCTCCAGCATTTAAGCAGCATCTTTCTCTGGGGCGAAACGAAAAAGTTCAGTTGTTAAGTGCTGCTGAGAAAAGCCGTGAGAATGACTGGAAAGTGCAGCCACGGTGGTGGGAGCAGCAGTGGCAAGAGGCCTCGCCGAAGGGATGCGGCTGCTCGTGTTGTGTTGTGTCAGTCTGGAACAAACATGATGCTCAGCACTTCTTGCAGTTTGGTTTGTCTCACCGCAAAACCGTTTGCAGCTAATTAGATGTTTTTCTGCAAACTCTGCAGGTTTTGGAGATGCGGTGAGATCTGTCTTCCAACTCTCTACGATGAAGTACCATCAAGGGTGACATGAGTTTGCAGGGGGTTTGTTAAGTCTCTCAGCCTACGCATCCAGGCCCCCAAGAACTGACTGCTCACTGTCTGCATGGTCCAGCCCACCTTTTGTCTCTTTTCACCCCCCCACTGCGACTGGCAGTAGGAAAATTTCTACACACGTTTTCTTTTTGATTTCCATTTTTAAATTCTCTTTGTTTATTCAGATGTTTACATGTGTAGATGGAGGGACAAAGACTAACTGCAGGGCTGATTTACGCAAAATAGTGAAAAAGTCCACATGGCGGTTCGACAAAAAGTTGCTGAACTGTGGCGATCGATGTTCTTCTGCACGCTGTTAGTAAAGATCGTATTAAATATCTGCCTGAAACATCCGCTCGCAGACTGGGCAGAAATCGCAAGTCCGCGGAGTGAAGCTGTAGCTTTAGTTAATATAAGGTATGGAACCAAGACAAAACATGTCAGAGACCGTTTTCATTTTTAATAGCATCTCAGAACAAAAATGTTTAACCAGGAAAGCATATAAATTATTAGGTTTTATTTTCAATTTCAGTGCCTTGGTTGTATGAACTGCCCACATTTTATTCATTTTTGGCAGATGGACGATGCTCACATATTCCTAACAGGTTCGCAATAACCGAAAGGTTTGAAAAGAATGATAAAGTCTGTAAAAGTTAAAACTGTCTTGATTTGTTTAAAAACGTACTGGTATTATTTTGAAGTATTTCAGTTTTTTAACTGCCCTTGGAGAGCTGAGGAAGGAAGGAACAAGGAGCTTGTAAAACATAAATATCATTTCTGTTAATAGATGAATAGTGGCAGAGCACAGATATATATTCACACATATTCTTTTCAGGGTAACTTTATTTTGTTTGGTAAATTTTCTATATTCCTGTGTTAAAAAGCTGCATGTGAGGAAGTCTTTATCCTTCACCTCTGTCTCCCAGCCCCCAGCATCTAGAGTCAGGAGGAGTCCCAGTCGGACATGCACATCAGAGGCACTGACCTTGAACTGAACTTGCAGCCACCTTACCCTAGCTAGTGTTTTCACCTCTGTTAAAGTTGTTCTCTGAACTTATTTTCAATTTATTGTCATGTAATTATGAAAGTAACGTTTGAATTATGTGATTCCTAAAGTTACTGTCAATCTGACTCATTTTTCTCCAATGCAGCCTCTCTCTTCCTTACAGCTTTTTGGATTACACCCCTATCTGAGGGTCTGTGGGTGACCCAGCGACACTTCCAGCCGGTAACCCCCCCGTGGCTGCTGGCTTTCCTTGTACTTGTCAGCCTCAGCAGGGGAAGGTGTTCTGAACAGCTGAGCTGGACAGCAAGTGTAGCTGCAGAACTTGATCAGCTAGTAAAGCAGCTTAACCAACTGTAAGCATCCAACTAGGCTTGACCTGAACATGCATTTGGGTAATAAGGAGTGATGGGGACTGCAGTGCTCTGGAGAGTCAGCAACGCAGCACGGCAGGAAAATGACTTGTAATGGTTCTTGGTTTGAGTCGAGGTCCTGCAGTGCGGTTCTGCCTTTGAGCAAAACTACTACACTGTAAACACACACACTTTTTTGGCCTTTTTGCATGTTCAAATGTGAACTGAAATCTTGTGTGGAGCTGACGTTGTTGATTCCAGCTCCCGCCGGCTGTAAACTGCAGATGAAGAACGTAATGTTAGTCGGCTGCATGAGATGTAATGGTTCCAGCTCTCTCTCTATGGCTGAAGGATACGAGTTTGAATCATTGCTCCTTCTCTAAAACGTTTCTTACTGTGCATCTTCTTTTCATCAGTGTATTTTGTTACCCAAAACCATCGCTGTCAAATTTGCCCGCGAGGCAGTTCCTTCCTCCTTCCTCTTTAGAGAGGGACAAGTGTTGTAAACTTAGCCAGGTACCCTGTCAGCAGAGTGGCTTCAACACACATCACCAGACTATGTTTCCTGAGTGACACATGGAACACACTGCGGTTTTCTGAGGACTGCACCTCACCAAAAATAAATTTATACTCGAAACAGAGTTCAAAGGAAATTTTTGTTCAATGTGCTGGTGAGACAGTGGGAGGCAAAATATGATACAATGTCTATTACCTTTATTAGAAAAGTGAAACTGAATGTATATTAGTAATAGATAAAGAATAGTAATGACATGTGTGTGTGTAGGAAACCGAACACAAGTTGGAAAGGACCAGTTATTCTCATTCCGGGCCGTGATTCTAGACAAGTCCAGTAACACTGACCTTTACCGAAAAAGGGAGATTTTATGAAGGAGGCCTGGCCTTTGCCCGCCACCTCTCAGCCTATTTCAGGCTTTGCAAGGGAAAGAAATTTGTTACCAAATATAGCGGCATGTTAATATAAACACTGCACTACATTTTTTTCGTACTTTATTAAACTGCAATAAAAATACAAGCACCGAAAGAACACAAACAAAACAATTCACATTAATTTCAGCACAAAAAAACAGTCACATTGAACAAGGCAGTATAACCAATATTCACTTGTATCAGAACATTTTTAGGAGAACTGAAAATTTTACTCTATAAGTCAAAAATATGTTCACGTGCAATCCTATAATACATCATAAAAATGATTTAAATTCCCAAAATAACAATACCGTGACTCAAGTTTTAAATTCAATTTCATAATGTAAAGTGTGCTACCACAAACAATAAACACTATAAGATCACAAATACCATAAATATCCCATAAAATCACATGTTGCACAACAATACAAAAATAAACCCAAAATTACAAAACAATCACAGTTAAACCACAATGCTGACAAAAAACATCTATTTACACTCAAAAACTCAAATACAATCAAAATTTCACATAATTAATCCTACAAAAATACAATAATATTATCAAACACACCAACCAACATTCAAGCTAAAAAGGAATTAGACAGCAATACATGAGTTTAAACCTTTAAAACTAATCCATAAAACCAATATCAAAAATATTCAAATCTATGAAATACTATATGCTCTGTGTCAGACCCCCGGGTGCCACCTGAGCAGTATTCTCACTCAGAGGAAGGTGGGAACAGTTTCCCAGCAGTTCCGCACATACCTCATTCCTGCAGGGAGGAAGAATGCTTCTCGGGCCTTTGGGACGGAATCTCTTGATAAAATTCCACCTGTTCCTCCTGCTCACGCTGTTATCCTTTTAGGCAACTGGACCAGGAGGGACAGATCTCAATCTACCTGGGGATACAGGGGCTGTACCTGTCAGAGTGTGTCCACTTCCTGTCATTGTCTTCTGTTCCCCCGCAGTCTTCACCTTCTCCTTCTCCCCAGTCACTCCTGTCATCATCTTCACTGCCACCATCTTCTGTCCCCCCACAGTCCTCAGCATCTCCTTTTCCTTCTCCCTAGTCACTGCTGGCTCTGTTGGGGCCTTGGGGGGCCTCTGCTGAGGGCAGCTGTGGGAGGGATGCCCCTCTCTCCTACAATGAGTGCAGCGGTGAGGATCAGTATGGTTCTTGGCCACCTGTGTTCCACCTGCAGAAAATTCCAACACTCCATCTAAACTCACCGGCCCCGTGACCCCATCTGTCACACAGACGACGGACCCTGATAAAAGCACCTCAGGTTAAAATATGATGAAGGTAGGCTCAGCACGTCTGGCCTTGCAGGGTCTGGGCCCCATTTGTCACCCACTTCATCTTTCACCATCATACAGTTACCTTCACATCCACAAAATGGCTTAAAACCTATGAAAAGCACTGGCCTGCACATGTGGGTCTCTAACAAAATAAGTTAAAATTCTGTAGTTTTCCATCCATAATTTCTGTATTTCAAAAGGCAAAAGGACAGAGTTCTTACCCAAGTCTTCTTTAGGGCCTCCCAATAGAGGTCAAAGTAGAGAGCAGACCTGTGCCATTGGAGACAGAGGAACTTCTCTACTGAGAGCCCCAAAGATCCCAGCAGGACTTTAAAGGGGACTCAGTCTGGCAACCCAGCAGAGTCCTCACTATCCCTCCACTGGAAGCAGATGATGCTCTTCTTCTTGTTCCCCTTCTGCGGGTCAAGGAGTGGGATGCCAGAAGGTTGGTGCATGGTTGAGGGATTTGCCATCTTCTTAAAAAGAACTGCACTAAAACACTAATACAAAACTCTAGAAAAAAAAAACTCTGTATCACCCCGTATGGACTGCAGTCATGCCACCCAAAGCCAGGCACGTGAGGCACGCACTTTGACCTTAACAAAAGACTGGAACGCTTCACTAAATAATGCAGAAGGCCTTTAGATCCTAATATCTAATATCTAATATCTGCATGAAGCAAAACAGACACCAAAACGTGGTGAGTAAAGTAGCAGTTCATGGGCTGTGCCTCTTCACCACAATACACTTCTGCTGTATGTGGGTCCTTAGTATAAAATTCCATGAATTATAATGACCTTTTTGAGCAGTTTACCACACAACTTAACAGTGCAGTTTAACAGGGTAAGGGAGGTGGGGTGAAGCTGATACGTCACTGTTTCACATGTGATGAATAATAAATAAACGCATTTATTGCATCACAACGGACTTCCGCTGAAGTCAATATCCACCAGTCTTTTGCCACTTTCCGCCACTTTTATTCTCCAGTCTTTAAAAACCCTTTTATTAGCATTTTTCTGTAAGATTGTTTTCTCCCTATTGCTGAACATAGCTGAGAAAACACCCCCCCCCCCAACGAAAATGTTGCCGATGCCGATGAAGAAGCTGCACTTCTGCTCTTGACCAATAGGCGGCAGAAAAGACCAACATCACCGCAGGAACAGCGCAGAAGACACAACGGGACCTTTCTAACCTGAGCTGACAACCCTGAAATGAACCGTATTAGTTAGTTGTGATGATTTTACTGAAACTGAGTTTCTTTTCTTTCCTGCAAACTGACAGGAAAAAGGTTTCTACATTATTTGTGTACATAATTTCATCAAGGTCTGCAATTCGGTTTAGTGCAGAAGCAACGGAGAATTCGGTATGGAACAGCAAGACCCCTCCAGCAATCTCTGTGAAAGTTTAATGAATATCTACTCAACTAAGGCCCTTAAAGTGATGGAAAGGCATAAAATAATTGGTTTTATTTTCTCATGAATCTGGAAGGTCAGAATAAGCAGGTTTCCCCTGTAGGCTATAACCTGTCAACCAGATGTGAAAAACACCTTCTACCACTGGTTCCTTGTGTTACAGAACAACTGACAGGGGTTCACTGTGTGTTACAATGGAGAACAGAGCCACAGAGGGAACCTGGACCTTCTTCTGAAGCAAGGATGAAAGGAGTGATGTCGTAACTGCAGTCTTCCCCAGGTCATTGCTGTCTAAGCTTATAAACATGGGTGGGGGTAAACAACATTCTGGAACATTCTGTTAAACACACGTTGATCCCCCTCCGGGAGCAGGGGGCAGATAGGACTGCAGGAGAAAACAGGATATCCCCTTCTGCTTCACTTTATTTTGGTCCACCTCATTTTAGGTTCCACATCTTCCTTGACAATTTCAGCCCAGACTGGGCGCCAGGCTTGGCGAGAAGGTGGCTCCACGTCCCTCCTGCCAATGTCATCCATCATGCTATCTAATCCCGCTGTCCTGCTGTGGGGAAGGAAGGTGGTATCGCCTTAGGAGCCTCCATCATTCCTTATCAGCATCACTCTTCGGTCTTCTTCCACCTCCCTCTTGCGAGTCTGTTTTCTTCTCTCCCGCTCTACACCCCAGAGAAGGAGTCAAGGCCAAGATCCTGGAGCATGAGTTCATGTCCAAAAATCTGCTTGGAGCTGAAAAGCTATTCATGCTGCAGTTATTTCCCATGCCTGACATGGGAAGGGAAGTATTCTGGTTAAACTCCCCGAAAGAAATGTCTCCATATTGTCCCCAGTCAGGACCCCAACCACAGTGATCCGATCACATGATGAGGCCCCGACTGAGAGCTTTTTGTCCTGTATTCCAATCGTTGCTTAATTTAAAAGGACTTTGAATTTGTCGTTGTCCTCACATTAGCAAACTGTTCCCTGCGGACAGGCAGGGTGTAACAACACGAAGGAGATGTATGACAGAGCTGGACAGACGTTACTGGTGCACCTTGTATAAAATCAAGTGTCGGTGCTCTTTGACCTTCGGCCCAACCGTTGCGTAGCGTAGCCCTCAGAACAGCATCGACTTCAGGCCTGAGACTGGAACACAGAAACAGGACCAGATGAATCTCTTTCACCCTTCTCCTCTGGGTGTTGTGGTTGAAATCATTGTGTTTGCTGAAAAGTTGCTGATAAGTGGTTGACACAGCTGGTGATGGACATCACTCATGGGTGCAGCATGGCCCTGGGGCTTCAACTCGGAGCATCTACTATAATGCAAAGACCAAACATTAGGAACTCTGAGTTGGGAACTGCGGCTGAGCTCAAACAGAATCAGGAAAATCAAATGTGGGAGAGAAGTTTAAAATCCTTACCGTTACTGGAGGAAACTTAAAATTTCAGGCTGTCTGGGTGCACGTCTGCAATGCTGAACACTGATGGTGACAATCATGATGGTGTTTTCTTTCTAGACATCACAGGTCGATCCATGGAAACAAAACCGATGATGTCTTCCACTGTTGGAACACAAGGAATGTTTTGGAATGTCAGTATAAGTCAAAGATCAGGGAGGGTGGGGCAGTTTGAGAGCCGTCCTGGGACTGAATCTCTCCCAGCACCTGATTCCGAGGACGTGAGAGGCCAGCTGTACTATTTGTACTGTTTAATGTGAACAGGATCCAAAGGACCTGAAGTCCAGTTCTTTTGTTTGCAGAGTCACGCAAATCTAGCCCCCCTGAGAAGAGCTGCTGGAGGGAGGCGACATGTCGTGTGCAGGGCCTGCGAGGTGTCGGCTGCTCGTGTTACATTCCTTTTATCCAGTTTATTCAGACACTGCCACCAAGGTCATTTACAGTGCTGCCTGTACACTACATTGCTTAACTGTTTTACAGTTTTCCCATTTATACAGCTGGGAACGTTTTGCTGTATTAAACTGCTGTAAGTACCTCGATGAAGGGTATTGAAGCAGGACAGAATTGAACACGGCTTTCTGTTGCAGACCTACACTGGCTTAGCATTCCTGTGGCAGGTAGCTTTGCTCCAGTGAACAGACCTATACCTGTACCGTGTATGTTCAGCTGTTATAATGTCAAAGGATCCAGATTTTACCCTCTTTTACATCTCTGCTGTGCAACTATGAAGATGACAGTCATAGCAGTTATGATCCTGATATCAAGGTGTTCTGGGGTCAGAGCTCAGAGCCATGAACTGCAGACGTCACTCTCTCATCACGTCAAACACACAATGATCCCTGTGAAATTTTTGTCATGACACATCAGGAATATTTTGCAATATCTTTCGGCACTTTTCTTCTGAGCTTAAGACAAGTTTCTGATGCTGGATCGGGAATCAAAGTGAGTTTGATTGAACTTCACCTATTTTCTTCCTTCCACTTGGCTATGCAAGCCTCCAGTTCTCACAGAAACTGCCCTCTTGTGCTGCAGCAGAGTCCACAGGTCCTGCTCTTCAACTCTCACACGTTTTTTATTGTAGATTTCCAGACCACCGGTGAGCAGAGAAACACACTGAGCTCAGAAGGCAGTTAGAACATCCAGGTTCTTCCAAGGTCAGCACTGAAGTTGTGCAAGACAGAGTTCTTGAAGGATAAAGAAAGTTTCTGCAGGTCAATGTATCTCCATGTCTCCAGCATAATATCATTCAGCATCTTTTTCCTGGGTCTCACATTTGCCAGTGGAACTACATACTGCCACCTGAGAGGAACAGCAAAAAAATGTCAACAGTTGGTGACAGTTGGTGACAGGATGACTTGGAGGGACTGGCTTTGATATTTTCCAATTCTTCGGTAAGAAGATTCACGGCAGATGAAGTTTTTGCTGCTCGTGTTTGTTGCAATTTTTTAGTAGAAAATGGTGTAATGAAGGAACAGCATGATGCTGACAGCACAGTGTGTCAGTCAAAAAATGTCTGCAGTACAATATCCAGCTGAATGGAGTTAGAATGTGAACTGTGTGTTTGTTTGTGGTTAGAAACCACCTGCTGTGCTCTTGCACATGATGCAGCAATAAGGGTGCAGTTAAAATGTTCCTGTGACCCCATGGCACAGTGACAAGAAAAGAGGGTGGATGATAGGTTTTACCTTTGTCTCAAGGTGTCACAGAATCTTGGATCACTGGGAGGACACAGAATGAGGAGTAGTTTTTCACCAAAGAAATCGCAGTATAATATTTTAGCGCTATTATTACCATCATTTGGTTTTTGCGCTTCTCCTTAAAGCCACTTGCAATGTGATGCTACTTGTAATGATTAATTTGTACAGCAGGGCAATTTTAACCGAATCACTACAGGCTAAGTTCCTTTCTCAAGGGAACTATAGCAGGTAATGGCATTCAAACCTGGGTTCTTCAATACCAAAACCGGAGCTGGAGTGGCAGCATCATGATCATCTAACACAGATCTAACACAGGTGAAGTTTGTGTAGACGGTACGAAGTTGGAGAGGCCAAGATCCAATTAGTTTGCACATGACCAGTTTAACTGAATAAGTTGGCAATATGTTTGCGCCCACGTAACCACTGTGTAACTAGTATATAACCACTGAGCTAGTGCAGCGCACATAGAGAGGAGCATCTTCATAAAGAGATCAAAAGATAGACAACATCTCACCACAAAAGTTTCGTTGGTGTTCAGGAAATGTGATAAACAGAATTTTCAGACGAATCTGCCAGACATATAACACCCCCCCCCCCTTTTTGCTGAACAACACCCCAGTGCAGACCCCCGGGGGCAACAGGCTGTAGGCTGATTTTCAGTACCTTTTCCATGAAGGGGGCTACCGAAGACACTGGACTTCCTAGGTGTTCTACAAGAATGTGTATTCCATGTGATGGATTCAAGGTGCAGACTGTGTAAAACGTGGTGATGGTGAGGATGGTGTGGATGATAGGGTTTTTCCAGGAGGTCTCTAACTAAATCTACACAGAGATAAATGGATAGATCTCCACAAATTCATATATGAAAGATGCGGTAAAGATCTGGATTATCTAATTTGAAAAAAGTGCAATGCCTAACATTTTGCGTTCTTTCCAGCACATTCATTTTCCAAAGTGTGGAAGTTCCCACCAGGCCTTCCACCAGGGGGAGCTATTAGCGGCGTCTCACAGGCGTGCCCGCTGTGGGGTCTGATGCTCACAGCTGCACAACCCCTCTGTTCCCCATGCTACCACCGTCCAAAACAAGTGTAATCTGGCCCCAGAGAAACAGCGTGCAGTCTAGATTGTGGTCTCGGACTGCAGGCTGCCAGGGGTGCAGGAAAATGAGAAGCCAAGACTGAGAGCCTGGGGTGAAGGAGAAAGTACTGAACAGAAAGGAAAGAAATATTCTTTCATAATGGTCCACATGTTGTCTGAAATGTAAGTTCATACAACCAACTCTTGTCTTTCAATCACTAGCAATCTGAATCATGTATTTGCTGCAGGCTCAGTGTTTTGCAGAAATCTACATGTGACTAATCGCAGTTTGTCTTTGGTCATCTTGTCCTGTCCAACTCCACCACTGCGACACTGGCCCACATCATGGGGGTTCCTTCTCCCGCTAGGCCGAGCTGTCCGTGTTTGCCAGCGGCTCGTCTCCAAAGTGTTTGGTGGTAATAAGAACTGTTTTGGGGGTCGATGTGGGACCAACCCCTCGTGACTCCAGGATTCCCCCATCCAGGGAGATGTTCCTCACCCTATTGCAGAGCGTCCCAGGGAGACTAGTGAAAAGAGGCATGTAGGATACCCCCCTCTGAGATGCTGGCAAAGCCTATTGGATCAAAGGGGTCCCCAGACAGCAAACTTTAGTTACCACATCCATTAGGAAGGAATAAGAAGTAAAATTATAAATAAAAATGTATTTAGTTAACAAATCATGATTTCAGGAGTCAGTGACCAAAGTAGTATTTTTCCCCATATTCCCAAACAGCTTTTATCCAGGTGTTCACTGTGAAGAAAACGGGTACAAATACACTGGCACAGCAGGGCACTTTGACTGGGATTGTGCATGGCAGGGGGTGACGGTGACATGCATGGAAGTCACCTTGTTGTCGTGACTCGTAAACATCTTGCTGTGTCCTGCGGCCCGATGTGCAGAACAGCAGGCTGTTGCTGATCTCTCCGGTCGCAGGAGTTCAGCAGAGTTGAGAGATGCACCGCATGTCTTCCATGTGTCCTTGAGTTATTGTTGTTATACGGAGTATTTATTATATCCCAGATACGGCGCAGGAGCTGCAGATGATAAATCGGCCATATTTCAGAGCCCTGTTGACAGGGGCCGTGCAGTCAGACGTGGTACAGCGCGGGAAGACAAGCATTTCCCACCGCTGCGATAAGCACTTCCTTCGGCTGCGTTTTCCTGCAGCAGCACTTTGGGGAAACGTGGTGTTTCTCACAACAGCACATTCTGTGCTTGTTCAGTCAACCCATTTGGATGTTAAAAATATAACAAAAATTCTAAAATTAAATGGGTATAATTTTACTCATATTCAAAAGCACCACTGATTTGCATGGTGGACAATAATTGAATGTTTAGGGATATTAAACTGTTATTCCATTGTAATTTTGTAGTAGATGCAGAAATTCTTTGGCATTAGGATTAGCCTTCATTGACAAATAAGTTTATAAAGTGAGGCTCCCCTTGACCTGCCAGCATGTGGCACCGCCCCCCCTTTCCCTCTCTCTCTGTATCTCTTCATCTCCATCTCTCTCTGTTGCGCTCTCTTTCCCTCCCCCTCTCTTCTTCTCTCTGTCCCCTACTGTCTCTGTCTGTCTGTCTGTCTCTCTCCTGGCCTCCAGTCAGACAGAATGGATCTACTTGTGACCAGGCAGCACTTGTTCATTAGGCTGCAGGACTCAGGTGCGGTGTTGCATACAGTGCACAGCTACTGCACACAGCCTGCCCGTGGTTCCTCATCACTGTTGGCTGTCAGATGTTACCCCTCAACAATTTGGTGCTGAACACTCCAGCAGTGTGACCTGCAGTTTGTTTTACACACCCCACTCTGGCCGTGTGCCATGGTTTTGTCTTCTCTTGCAGTTTCTTGGGGCTCTGGATGAAATGGCTGAAAAATTAAGTATGAATATTATCTCAGCTGTTCCTGTAAAAAGTAGCCATTTGGATGGAGTGCTAGTAAAGAAAAACATTTTGGATGTTTGTAATTTTTTTCATTTTCCAAAAACAATTTCAAGTTTGTACCTAAAAACTAAAATTCTATGACTTTATTTCCCAGGATACCTTGTTTCAGTAGTTCAACCTGGGATGGATGCAACTCAGGCTATGCAGAGTTTGCATGTTCTCTCAACATTTGCATTGGTTTTCTCCCATAATCTGACTGGTAGCACTGAACTCTTCTTGGTGTGTGAGTGAATGAATGTGACAGGTGTCCCTCCCAAGCCATACTGTCTCGCATCCTGTGCTTCTGGCCTGTATTGGAAAAGGTCTTACTGACGGTGGATGGATGGACTAATCCATGAGTCTGGTAGCAGGTAACTTGTGGTTGAGGAACTGGACTTGTGACTGTAATGTTGGAGGTTTGAGTCCTAATGTTCTACCTAACCTGAAGTGGCTCAGGAACAATGAAGAACATATGACCCTCTTTGGTGAAAGTATCTGCCTCTAAATATGAGTGGAGATTCTAGATTGGGAGCAAGGCCACCGGACACAGGATCTTGGACCACGTTGTCCCAGAATAGCAGACTCGCATGATGTTTCCTCCCCAAAACAAGAAAATAGGACTTGATGGGAAGGATGAGGAGGGTCAGTGGATGTCCTGACTGCTGATCCTGGACAGTGGGTGTGGTGTGGTCAGTGGTGTACACTGCCCTGAAGGAAGTGGCTGCCGTGACTGGTCTGTACTTATGTAGTGACAGATCCTGCTCACTCAAGGCCCAGTTGTGCGTGTGTGGTGAGGGCACACACTCAGTGTAAACTAGATCTCTGTTGGGCCACCACATACTAACAGAGTACATTTGCATTACCCCCCGTTGCCACTACACAGTTGAGCCTGGAGGACTGCTAACCAGATCTGCACTTTGATTCTTACTGAGAGATTATTTACGAAGGAACTTGACTAAGCAGGTGTCAACTTAAAACTGTGAGACACAACACTGAGCCCGGAAATGAACACACTCAAAGACTTCCTTATTTCTGTTTGTTTCAGCTTTTTAGAAGCATCCAGCTGATGGGCCCAGCAGGAGCCATTTCCTCCTTGGGGGTCTGTCCTTGCAGATAAGAGGTTGTGGGTCAGATGACCATTAAAATCACACACACTTATTAACCTGTCAGACACAAATGAAAAGTGTTGGGAATTGGTCCTATGAAAAGGGTTCTTGCCATTCTTCACACCTCTGGACTGAGAAGAACTGGTAGGCTGCCTGACTGAAGGTTCCATAGTGGTTAAAGAACTACTTTTGTTCCTACCTGGTCTTCAAGCCTTTATTCATCCCACAGCATTTATTTATAAGTTCCCAAAGAATCATTGCTACTATTTTCGGTCCCCCAATACCTGTCAACTGCTGTGCTACCCCCAATTCTTGGTGAAACTAACAAGCTGGTTAGAGATGCCACGAAGTAGGTGGCAATGCCTTAACTATGTGTGTTGAAGGCCACAAGAGCCTCTTCCATCCTTGTCAAGGGGAGTGCTAACCTTCTCTCCTTTCATACAACTGTTGTTGTGACACTAACAAGCTACAACAGAACTAGAGCAGTCTACAGGAAAACAGATCCATACCCATTAACTAATATGGAGACTGTAGCCAAGATGTGGAGTTCCTGCCACTTTGGGTTCTGGTGGGGACAGACTGCCCAAAGCTGGGGATGGAGTTGAATGTAAAGGACAGAGGATGAACTTTGAAAAGAAAAATAACAACTGTGTCCTTTTCACACACAGGCAAACCCTGGGAGTTGCTGTCATGACCAGGGCCACTGTAGCCATAATACATGGTGCCCTAAACTAGTGCTGAATGGGGGAAGAAAAAAAAAACACTTCTGACCCATACAGGGTACTCTCTCCTCTCCATTTGACACCTTATTTAAATTAAGCACCTATTTTTAAAAGATGCACAAATAGTTCCAACAACCTAAAATAAGCTCAGGGCTGCTTGATGGAAACTCTCAAGCAGGCATCTGTCATTCAGACACTATGCTTTCTCCACACTGTGGTCTGGTTTCACACGAAAGGTGCCGTTTTAATATGATCAGACAGCAGTTCTAGGCCTTCAATCCTGCAGCACCTGGAGAGAAATGGCCCACTTCAGGAGTTTAAATTTACAACCTTTGTTCTTGCAAGTCGTTCCAAGAAACAAGCACAAAAAAAAAAAAAAAAATTCTGCCAACACTTTTTTCAACTAAAATGTTTCTACTTTGCTCTCTACAGTCAAAACCACCAGACATTTTTTGGAAGACAATCAACCAGGGCTTGAAACTCATGGTCTTCTCAGGACTTAGACACTACAGTTCTTTTCAGGGGTTTTCTGCAAGTACTTCCAACTGCATATTTACCATCAAGAGTTTTGTTTGGTTATAAAAACACCAACATGACGCCCCCTCTTGGTGGGATGACAGTGCAAAGACAGTCCTCTGAAACCCAGAATGTTGGCATTACGGGCTTTCGTTTTTCCCCTCAAGCTTTCACTCAGGTCAAGTACTGTGGCATGAAAATTATAGAAGTAAATGAAAGAAAAAAGAAACTGGTTTAAATACATTTTTATTCTTATTTAGCTGTGAAAGCAGAATACCCTTGGGGGGGGGGGTTACCAGCTGAATCCAAACCAATAAGGGTAATATTACAGGGGACACACAACACAAGCGTGTTAAATACATACATAGTGTTTGGGTGAAGGAGGAACTGGGTATCACAAAGCAGGATCTTCAGAGCTGATGGGGAAAAGAAATGACATTTCAGGGAAATGGGACAAGCTAAATCCAGCAAGTCATCCATGCTATTCTGGGGGACTGAGAATCAGGAACTCCTGGAAGTTCAGAAATTCATCCTTTCTTCTAACCACCCTAGTGATGAGTAGAGCCTTGTCAGGTCCCAGAAGAAAAGTTTCCCCACTGACTTGACACTACTACACCACACCTGACTGAGGGGTAATACAGTAACCAACCTGATCAGACTATACAGCAGTGTACACAATAACACTGGAACTGATGGCTGGGTTCAAGTGAAAGAGAGACTGTTTGCACATATCCAGAACTCCAGCTGTCACACAGAGCCTCAAAGTGAGCACTTTCTGTGAGCAAGACAGTGAGGAAGTGGTTTTAAGCAGCGCTGTGTTTACAGCCAACACCATTCAACATTTCCTCTGCAAATGCCTCAACTGCCCCCGTCTTATATGGAAAGTCATCTCTAAAATCACTGGTGACATCTGCTTAGTTATAAGCAGCAGTTGCCACAGTGCTCCCCGATGGTAAGATGGCAGCACAGACACAAGTACCCACAGCAGTATGATGGCTTTAAAGGGATCGACACAAGCAGCAAAGAAAGAGGCAGGTATGTCTTTGGTGGCATGAAGGCGGGGACAAGCTGAGAGAGACAACTGATCCGATCCCACGATCTCTCTGGTACCCACAGTACTGACTTCAGAAACTATGGGGTTTCTACTCCCTCTGCTGTACATTTCAGTGTGTTGGTAGGTTGTGCTGCCTGGTGACGTTTGCCGCCTTGCTAGCCAACAAACCTCTAAGGAACACGACAGGAGCGGGGCAGATCAGTCACACAATGCAGTACACCTGGCCAAGCTCATCATTCTGGGACTCCAAGTACTCTGCTACATTCTCTGGGTGACTTCAAGGGATGTAAGGAGCACAGGACAAAGTCAAAAAATCTGCTCCTGGAACATGGAAAACTCACTCAAGTGTCTGGCTGACTTCACAGAGCTTCTGCCAAAAACAAAAACAAAGATGTACCTATGTAAAAACAACGAACATGCAAAAACTCCTAGAAGCAATGAACATCACTTATGTGCCGGTACGACCTGTGACTGGTGGACTTTTTTTTTTTTAATGCAACACGTATCTAACAAAACACAAACACGCACAGCATGTTCACCACCTGATAAAATCCATACTGCGGTAGTGACACTCTCACCCACAGAAGTAACTTCATCTCCTCTTCCCAGTAAACTTTAAATTTAATCCTGTATGTACGCTATATAATTGCAACAGTCTAAATAGACATTGACAAACAGTGAGTAGACTGGGATACTAAACTAATTTCGGCACTAGACATTTAAAGGTTTTGACTCAGATTTCCAACATCTATACAGTTTAACAGTCTTTCTGTCAGGCTAGGCAGGGCTTGCATGTCTCATGATGCTGCCTGTTCACAAGAAGAAAATATCAGTAGACCTACTTATAAAAAGGGTTCGTATTAGTACATTATTCTGATACACAATTTAAAAAGAAATCTAGGATACGATCCATCAGCAAAAGAAGTAAGACTGAAGCTTCACGTGTTTCTGTTGTCCCCCCCGTTTGTAAAGCATTGCTCAGATCACACTGGCAAGTCCAACAGAGTGAAGAACAGATGAGGAGAAGCCATTCCTTCTTGCAGTGAAAAGGCATGTGGAGTTGGTGAATGGCAAAGCCCCCCCGGGGAGGTCTGTAGGCACATAGCATGTACAAGCCCTTCACACTGCTTTCCTTCAGCGCTCTCCTAAATAAACCTCTACAACCAGCAGGATTAGTTCATTAAAAACAAAACACTAAGAAACCACACTTCACCCAAGTAAGGATGCCCCCCCCCCCCCACCCTTACACTAAATACAAGTCACAGAACAACAGAGATTAGTCTCTTTGTTTGCCAAAGCATGGTTCCATCACTCTGGTCACTTGCCACTTCTGCTTAACATGCTATCCCCACTGCTCACAAAGTTCCTTTGTCAGCCCTTCCCCTTGCCCTGCGCCCCCACTCCACTTTTTTATTCTGGGTTTTTCCTCTTTGAAGGGGGAACAAGGTGTGGTGGGAGCTCACTGGGCAGCTCATGGCCCTCTAGTTTGACCTTGATGAGATGGTTGGCCAAGGCAAACTCCTCGTCATCCAACATTCCGTCCTTGTCGATGTCAGCCAGCTTCCAGATTTTGCCCAGGACTGTATTGGGCAACTTTGACTTGACCATCTCCTTCTTGGCATTGGCCCCGGTCACCTTCCCATTGACGGGTGACAGGGTGTAGAAGATTTCATCGTACATGGGCTTGTCGCGGGCCACCACCCACTCAAGCTCGTCAATGCCCTCACCAGCCCCCTCACCATAGCCGTGGCCGAAGGGTCCGTTGAGCGTGCCGTCAAAGGCACCGCCCTTCACCACCTGATTCGGCCTCTGGGTCTCTTCCTGCCGAACCAGCACCATCAGCTGGGCGATGTCATGCGCCAGCATGTCGTCCACTGCATCCAGCAGTTTCATCTTCAGGGGCTGGAACTTGTTCAAGTCGTGAGATTGGAGCTGGTCCTGTGATTGGTGAATGAAGACGGGGTGAAGGAGAACAGGAACGGAGAGATATAAGGGTTCCCATCATTTGTTCCCAGAATGTGTCTCATTTCAACAGAAAATAATACTCCCTTCAAATTTAACATAAAATTATTGACCACACTTTTCAGAATATCAGATGTCTTTTCTGCTTGCAAAAGCTGGGCGAGGCCCATCAAAACAGCTTCAACAAATCATCAGCAAAACACAACAAAAGAATGTGCTAATACTACAGCCTTGAGTGTGGCCAACCCTAGAGACATGGGTGGCTTTGATCAGACCAAAAAGCTGACACTTAATACACCCACTCCAATGGGCCTGAGCAAGTGTACACCAAAAATGGAACATGTCCTTCTCAACTGGCTTTAGTTTCTGGCCTTCTACACTGGAACACCTACAGGCCATCTGTATCTGATCAACACTGGTTATGACACAGAAAAAAAGAATGTTTGGAATGGAACTTGCTTGGAATGGTGAAAGCATATAAGGAATAACAGAAGCTCTACAGTGCATTCTTGATATAGTTGGATAATGTGATTTTGAGAGAAGAATAATTAATCATGGCAAAAACCCAACATTAATGGGAACTCCACTGAAATAAATGTGACTCTTTGTTCAACCATACAGGTGCTGAGTTTGAATGCAAATTAAAACATTATGTAAAATGGTTTCAAACGACTGCAGCTGACCTAAGCCCTCTTAACTCTCAATTCCATGGCCAGTCACCTTCTTGGAGGTCTAACAAAGCCGTGGCTTTCCCTTATCTCAGGAAGCTTCTATAGAGCTTTAATCCAAAGTACCCAGGTTCAGGTTCCATCTCAAGAGGAAGACCTCACCTGCATTTTCTTGAGGTTAGGGAAGTCACCCGGGGAGATCTGGTGCTCCCTTTCTATGCGTCCATAGATCTCTCCAAGACTGCTGATCAGCTCCTTCTTCTTGTTCTCCTTCCCAAAGACAGCAGGCATCTCTTTCTTCAGTGAACTAATGATGTATGCGTGGACCTAGAGGGACAACAGCACAACAGCAGGGACATTGAGACACACTCATGGAAAAAGTGAAAAACAATCTTGGCGTAAATTCACGATTGGTCTCTGCCTGGTCACACCTTGTACCCCACACACCCGGGCTTGTCAGAGATGTGGAAGAATTATTGCACAAACACTGGCAGTGGGAGAAGATCTTTGCTCTCCCTAAGACAGATGAGACAGACAGCTGTTGATAGGTGGCACACCCCCCATTCAATTCAACACAGGACATGCAACCCAAACCCCCTGGGTTAGGGACACCATTTGAGCAAACAGGAGATGAGGCCTGAAGGCCAAGGCTGAACATGTGTTTGCTGGAAGAGCTCCAACTGTACGTTAACCCTGTCATCCTTGCTTCACCCTTTGCTCTGATGTTCCCTGGCCCCAAAGCTCGCACGCATTTACCATGGTGAGTCAAGGTAGCAGGTGGAGCAGTGTGCAAGGAAACAGGCATTAATCGACAACAAACAAATGACTGGCAACAACAACAACAACAACAACAACAACAACAACAACGCAAAAGGTGAAGCCAAGGACACTGCAGTCCTTTAGCCATTTCATTCCCTGTGCCAAAGCTGAGCAACATCACCTTGCAGAAATGAAAAGGACACTTTTGAAATTTGAGCCATGTTTCATCTTTCCACTAGATTTGTGCTGATGTATAGAACTTTGCAGCTTACAAGGTCTTTTATAGAATAAAAAACGTTCCACAATCATTCATTCTCCACCTCAATCACACAGCCCTACTTTTCCTCAGCTGCTGTGAGCAGCACACACACACACACAATCTGGCAGTGGTCAGGTCCAGCACACATGCTGTAAGGCCAAGGAAAATACCAGGAATCCTGACAGTCTCCTTACACAAAGAATCAGCCAACCATCACCTGCTGTTTACTTACATCTTATCATGTAGAAAAAGCATGGTCATTCATGGACCTTGTTTTAAAACACCCAGTCATTGAGAATGGAAGATATTCCCTGTAGTTGATCAATTAAGAACAATGTCCAAATACCACACAAGCTACTCTCAGAACTTGTTTCCATCATCAGGAAGGAAAGTTGAAAATAGCCAGTAGAAAACAGTATTGCCTGAGCAGGGAAAAGGGGGGGGGGTGGAAATCACATCACGTACTCTTTCTGTACCATATTAAATAATCACTGCGGCATTAATGCATGATGTGTTTCATTGTATCCTTGTAGAAATAAGGTCTGTCTTCTCTGATGCATTTGGACTACTCACCCCACTTGTGTAACTGTTCCATCTCCTCAGTTGGCTTTATGGCCTCATTACACAGTAAGAGAAAAAGCCCCCCCCCCAATAATCCCGGGGTCATACTGTGTTCCAAGCAGTAAAGCGCTGTGCTGTTGAAGGGGGCAGTTATACTCACTCTAGAGTTGAGTCCCATTGGATCTCCAGTGGTTCAGTTCTGGCTCAGCAATACAGAAGCTATTCTAAAGAAGCATGTTCATGAACAACAGACACTCTCTGTGACAAATATATGTAATAGTATGTGGTTGATCATGCCCTGCTCACATCATTGAGCATCAAGAAAAGTCATTAAAATGATGGCTCTGGTAAATAACTTCTTTGGAATAACATACAATATTCATACTATGTAACATAGAAGACAACCCACACACTTGGTTTTAACTGGTTCCAAATGGCCTCAGCACCATACCATGTGTTCTGGCTCCTTTGATGCTGCACAGTATGACTCAACATTAAAAGCATCTACATTAAGCCAATGAATCGCCAACAACCACACTGACTTCCAAAAGATCTCCCACAAATTCACTTTCCTCGCTTCACAGAGATTTTGCATATGCACAAGCAATGAAGAAAAACCTAGAGGCAAGTTGGCGGAGGTTACCTTAGCTAGCCGAGCCCTCTTGATGAGGTCATTGAGCTTGCGTAGGGCAGCGTTCCTTGGAAGAGACTGGATGTCTTTAAAGAGGTCCTGCTCCTCAGCCTCAAATAGCTTGCGGTTGTCTGGAATCAGCAGCGGGTGTGACCAGAAGGAGCCGATGTACACGCGGATGACCTCAGGTGTGTTAACAATCTTGCCCAGCGACCACATGAGGGCACCGTAGACCCGCATGAGCTGTTGCGTTTCAATCTGGTCGGCCTTGTTCAGCACCACGCGGATCTTGTCCTCGTGGTTCTTGAGGGCGCGGATCACCTCAGAGAACTCGTCCGAGATGTCTAGTTTGTGGGCGTCGAACAGGAGGATGATGCGATCTACACGCTCGGCGAACCATTCCAGTACTGCAGCAAAATCATAGCCTGGGAGGGGGGGAGCAAGGGGGAGGGAATCAATGACCAGGAAGCTTGTATTGCTCACGTTAGTCCAAGACCCTTGAGAACAGAAGCCACGTTTACACAGAGGTGTCTGACTGGGACATGAAGGGGGAACATGATGAACCCAGAAGCGAACTGCGTAACAGATCTCCAATAGATCCCCAGGGGGGACCCTTAAAACGCCACACAAACACTCTGCTCACTGACAGAACAGAGGGTCCTCAGATGAGGCTGGGACCCTTTCTGCAGCTGACTGAGCAGAACTCACCCCTGGACACAGTACACGTGTCACATTTGCTTTTCATTTACGCATCTTTACACTTGGGTGTTGACTACAGAGGACACACCCTTGGGATTTCCATCTGCTAGCCTTGACAGTCTTTAAAAACAGGAACTCTAGTGGACATGCTGTTCTTTCCCATGGCCAACAACAAAGGCTGCAGTCCCTTTCGACACTGACAACACCGGTGACCACACGGGCCTTCAAGACTATGAATGTACCGCTGAGCGGGAGTGATAAAAACCAACGGATGACCAATTGCCACTTCCTGGAAGCACTTTCAGAGGACAAGGAAGGGTCAGACTGCTGCTCCACGGTGAGCTAGTCAAAATAATTCCCACAAATGGCTCCAAATCTAATAGAGCGATTCACTTTCTAATCTCTACACCATGACTGGACAGAAAATATTTGATCTTCTCACAAGGATGAACAGACTCGCAAGCGAAACAAAAATGTTATTTTTTTTGTTTATACTCTGACAACAGCAAGTCACGCAGCTGATTTTCTAAATTTGAAAACAAAATGCGTACACATATTCAAACAAAGTATTTGCTGAACAACACCACCACCACCACCACCACCACGACAGCTCTTGCTATACATTGTAATATGAGGTGATATAACATGAAACAATCATATCAATATGGATCTGTTACTCATTCTGCACAGCAATCTCCCCATTACTGTTCAACTATTCTGTACAGGTACTTATGGCAACACTAAAACAAACAGGTAAATAAATGGTATTACCATGTTTAAAAAAAACCCCACTTCTGTATAAACTAATCTGTATCATGAACAACTTACACAAGACGGCCAACGATGCAGGTATATGCAGCATTAAGCGCTCTTGCATTTGACCGTTTTGAGTTTTTACTTATCTGGGAATTTTTTTAAGTACTGGATTTTAGAAACATGACAACTGAACACAATATTTTCACATTGGATAGTGTTTTTCCCCTTACATTCTTTGGTTTAACTGAGATATAAAAACCATTCATGGAAAAAATTGTTTGAAAGCAGATTGTGAGACACAGTCAGCTGCTGATTTATATTTGTGCTTCCTTACCGACCTCAGGAAGGTTTGGTTACCTCCTTGGCCACGAACCAGCACGAAAATGAAATAAACCGGTCCTGCAGTAAAGTCCATCTCCCCACAGATACATCTGCTTATGATGCTGTGGGGTAAACAATTTCTTGTCGGATTCTTGTAAACGACACATACTGAACCAAATGTTGAAAGCCACATTTTATGCAACCATGTTTCAACAACAACTCAAACCTCTTTCAGATTTTGTGTAAGGTTAAAGCCCTGTCAATACTTGTCATGGACTGGGCATTCTCCAGATGGTCCTCAGTTCACATGGTCCCTTCATCTCAACAGCCTTCAGTAAAAGTATATTAAAGGTTGGTATAGAAAATACAAATCAAGTCAGCAGCTTGTGCCAGAACCTGACAGGTGAGATGTTTAATGTTTCTTCTTACCTGTATGTTCAACAGAAAATCGCCCATCTTGCAGGCCAAATAAACAAAAGTTAGGGTTGAATTGGCAAGTTAATATTTCAAATCAATGGAATGGAAAATGGCCCAGGAGTCTTCCCTCAGGATGATTCCTTGGACATGAAATGTATGCCTGGATTCCATCCCTTTTGATTTGCAAGTTTCATGTGGAACTTCGATATGGCCTGCAGATGGAAGTGGAAAAGAGGGGAAGTTCCTTTTGGGGAGGTCCAGAAGGATTTCTGCTGGTTCAATGCCTGTGGCATTCCCATAATGGCATTTGTCTTTCCAACACCAAATGGCTTGCAGTATGAATTAAGTCCCCAGGTGTTCAGAGGACACTATTCAAACAGGTGATAGGGACAGTGTCTGTATAATACCACTTCCATTGAAGGATGCAGCCAATAAGAGCTGTGAAACCAGGAGGGGGCGAGGCACAAGAGCAGGAATTAAGGATATAGGAAGAGGGACGGAGTTAAATTCAGAGTGGGAGAGACCCTAGTCTTTTCAGCAGCACTGGTAGACATCCACTGGCAAGCTGCACTTGTTAATAAAGCCACGAGCTCCCACAACAATACCTCCGTAGGGGCATCGGCTCAGCCAGCTATAGCCCTCCTCACGGGTGGCTGTGCACAGGGGAGAGGAGGAGAAACAGCAATGAAACTGAAGAAAAAGAAAATAGTATCTGTGGGAATCGCTGCAAACAATCCCGTTTCACATACTCAGATTGTTCCTGCAGGTCTAGTTTTCTTCAGTGCCTCTGCTGCCCATGTCTGAAATTCATGATTTAAAAGTACAATACAGACAACTCACACACTTTCTTGCCAAACAGGGACCAAAGTACTATTAACGGCAGATCAGCTACACCACCCAAAACATCCCATGATGAACGAGTCAGAACAGGAGCGCACCCCCCCCACACACACACAGAACTGCAGTACAGCAGGCCCCTGGAAGGATGCGGGTGTTGGTCAACATGCGGTTCAGTCCCTCCAGCCACGGTTCTTGGTAACACACTGTTCTGGCAGCACAGGTGCTTGCATGACCGAAACTAGTCTGAACTGTACATCACGAGGGATGTTTTTGGTCCTCTCCCCTTTGAAACAGCTAGATAATGAAGCCACTTTTTTGACAAATTTGAAGACTTCCTAGCAAGAAAACAACTTCAAAACATAAAATACAGATGATGAAATTAGGGTCAGTCAGTTTACTAAGATCACCATCATCATTTTGCAACAGGTTTATTTTACCTTAACTTCTTGTTTGGTGGACAGATGCACAAGTACCTGAACAATTCTATTTGACTGCAAATATTTAAGCAAACTGCCAGGCTCAGAAAGCTGGGAAACTGTCAACATGAAGGCTTGGGACAAGTGTCCAAAGCACACCCACCTGCCCAGGGTATGATCAGGTACATTATATACTCAGATGCAGGACATGGGTCACCATCTTTCACTTCCATTTTCCTTTGCTGGAAAAGGGCAGCAAGAACAACACCAAAGACTAAGTGAAAGGTACCTGTCACATACATGTGTTCCATGCATGTATACAGTCATATTTTTATTTTTTCTGTGCTGGAGAACATATGGATACACTATGAAAACAGGAAGGGGGGGCAGTCTCTGATAACAATGCAGCACATACATCAGCAGCCCCCCTCCCACTGATCAGCCCTTCACCAATGTGCAGCAACTGTACAATTGTTCTTTTTCACATTCTCTTCTTGGAAAAATTAGAGCAAAATTCTGCCTAAAGGAAAAGGTCACACCTCAAGCCAAAATCCATGAGGGAAATGCTGAAGATCCTCTTACAGTGGCCCTACACTGAACCAAGCAGAGCTAATGTGGTGCCGAACCTGGGGAGGAGCAGCCACAGGTCAAGTGCACAGGGCATGCAGGTGGAAATGTCACCCAAATAGCTCCCAAAAAAAAAAAAAAAAAAAGTCAGCTAACACCACCTCTACACCTTCACAAGTGTATGTGAAATTCTTCACCCAGCTGGCCTTTTATATCTGAAGGTGTTAAAAATACCTCCTTGCTACTGTATGTGTGGGTTCCCCAGGAATTCAAAGTCTTATGAACCTTCATCCCGCCATTGCACAGTACCTACCCAGCACGAGTGTTTCTGACACCAGCACAGCACTACTAATGATGGTTGGTTAGAAGCTTTGGTTTTAGAAGAGGCCACGACACACACACACACACACACACACACACACACACACACAGACACAAAATTTTCCCCACTCTTTCACAAAGCCTTGGAGGGTCACTGAGCCCAGAGAGACAAGGTCTGCACCCGCTCTACTATCAGTGTGCTGTAATCCCTAACCAGTTGTTGTATGGCGGGTGTTGTTCTAGAATGCAGTGGAAACAGACAAAGAGCCAATGGAAAATGCTGATGCCCTGGGACAGGGAGGACGCTTAGTGCCAACAGTCTGCACCATCAGACAGGGTTATCCTGCAGTGAGAAATGGCGTAATCATGCAGAAGTCCAGCCACTCTAATGACAGCTTTCAGACAGTATCAGGTGAGATGTGGAGGACCTGAAGGAGGGACAAGACTTTCCAGGTTCAAAAGGGGCCCTACATCAGTCATTCACAAACAGCGAACAAAGAAATTCTTATTCCACAACATTCATGCATCACTCGTGCCAGAACGACTCCTTGTTTGACTTATTTTCTTTTCCTATCAGATGACAGTCTCAGTTTGACTCGTTCACTCCTGCGGCAAGCAATAAGTCTGCAATATCATACCAGAAATAAAGCTAAGCACCTCAAAGCTTCATGGGACTAACCAATTAATTTCACCTTAGAAACAAACAAAAAAAATCCCAATTCTGTACAGATTGCAAAAATCACATCAACGATGGTAGTATGAATAGTATTAGTTTCTCCATCATGCAGACTGCTATTCAAACTATTCTGAACCCTTGCTGGGGTGTCTGAACAGAAACACCTGACCTGTTGCCCACCTATTCTTTGATTGAGCCTCAGAGAACGTGCTCCCACTGCCACCTAGGTCCCCATTCTGCCCCGAAATATAGACATGCAGCAGGTTTTCAGCTAACAGCAAAGGACCGGTCAGAGCCCCCAACTGCCAAACACTCACAGAACAGGACATGCCTAACAAGCAGGAAGAAGTGCTAAACCACACATCTAGGAGGTTTGGCTCATGTAGCACCATTTACGCTGCCAATCACAGCCCAAATAGAGATACATAGCCATGAAATCCATTTTGTCTACAGACCGCAAAGATCCTGCATATAACCCATTAAAAATTAAAGTCTCACAGCTTTAAAAAGACTTTCACTGATCATCTTGTGCAGAAGTGGGGCAGGAGCCAGTCGATGTACATAAACAGCCACGATCAAAGCTTTCGTCCCACATACAACAGCACTGGACAGAATCGGGCACTAACTCAAGCTGTCAAAATTCAGACTGGAGTTTAATGACGCTGCTGAGTTTATTAACCCCCCCCAGAAGTTCCCTTAAATCAGTTTCTCAATCCATGTTGTTTTAATATGGTGCTCAAATTCTCTCCCAGTGTTTCACTAAAAGGCTGAAACATGGCAGCTAAAGCAAAGGAACTACTGCACACAGGGTGCACCAAATTTCAATGAGGACACATGTATGTGTATTTCCACACATGTATCTGTTGGCAACATACAAAACAAAAGTATGAATAATCACTTGTCACTGTTTCTCATTTGTCTTAGGATTTGATGGGAAATGGTCTGCTTTGTTCTCCGAAATAAAAGCGCGTGCATCGGCCCCCTTGAACCTGTCACACACCCGCTCAGTGTGGTCCCCAAAGAACGGAACTGGCTCAAAATCACAGAGCCAAGATTCCATCGGCACAAGAACAGGATGTCAACCATGTGAGTGCATCTGGAGTTTGGGGGGGTAAGAAAAAAGTCCTTTATTCGGATTCTGCGTGTCATTTTCTGATCAACTTGCAGACAACAGTGCAAAACCAGTCAAGCAAGCCTGACCCTGTGAGGTCACCACAGAAGAAAGCAAATGCAAGTGCTCCTCTCTGTGGCCTACAGCATTAGAAAGCATTTTCCATGGGCTATCAGTGAAGATGGAAAGCTCAAAGGCTGGCTTACTTATCTCTGCGAGGCAAGATCAGATATCTTCTCCACCAAGAAAAAAATGCTGCTTTTCCAATTTGATCAACAATGGGCCATACAAGCAGATACTTAACCCACTTCATGGTTCTACATCCTTGAAAATAAACCAAAGTAAGTGCCATTAAAAGGACTAACACACACACTCCAGTGTGTAGCTGTGAAATAGACAAAAAAAAAAAAAACAAAAAAAAAAAACAGCACAGTTCAGGTCTTCATGTTATATTTGTATTACACATTTTTTGAAGATAACACCACCCCCCATTTAGAGTTTCTTTACTTGTCTATTTTGAAAAAAGTTAGATAAAAACATAATTGTTTCCAAAAACCTCTATTTTCTGAGTGTTCATAATTTTGTCAATAAGGTGACAAACATTACCTGTATATGAGATAGACTGGTCACTGTGCAATAAATTGGAATTTGTTGAGAAAACACCCCCCCCCCCCTTTATTTTAAATGTACCCCATCTGTCTCATGACCTATGTTTCCAGGACAGACTCTAGACAGCAGCAACCCTAACCCTGCATGGGACAAAATGCTCTTAAAAATGAAATAAGTATGTTTAAAATTTGTTACAGCTTTACCTGAGGTTTTTAAAGAATTCAGTCAGTGAAAAGGGGAGAGACTGGTGTATTAGGCTGATTTCGATTCAGTGGTTGGACTTACAAACTTCCTAAGTACAGGAATTGGTTTATTTGACTATGCTTGTTCAGTTTACTATAAAATGCAAACTCAAAATAAAACCCAGTGCTGTTTCACAATGCCTGGGACATTTCCTAAACACCAGGCAGCTGAAGAAGTGACTACGTCCTTGAGCTTGCAATCACGACGTCTGATGCAGCTCAGCAGCAAAGGTGACCGTGTGGCCTTCAGATGACATTAAACCACTGAGGTAACAGGAGATCTTTTCTGTAATTGACCAATACTGTGGCCCCGCTTCTCCAGCTGGAATGAGTATTTTTATCATTTATTACAACTGACACCCGCTTGTCCACTGCCACAGGGTCACTGTGGTCTTAGAAGCATGGCACATAAAGCAGGGTACACACCAAATAGGACTATGACAAGCCAGTTGCACACTCATTCACTCCTGCGCGCGCACACACACACACACACACACACACACGTCAGAGTCACCGATGCACTGGTAACAAGTCTTTGGACTACAGGAGGAAACCACAGTACCTGAAGGAAACAGATTAACTCCAGACCTAAGAACCTCACATTGTGCTGTTCAGAGCAACCAGGCTGTAAACAAAGCAAACTATCACAGTGTCAGAGTCACAGCACGCTAAATTGCTGTTGGATAGATGGCATGGCAGGCCCTACCTCTGCTAATCCGCTGCTTTTCCCCAGACAGGATCCCTGGGGTGTCGATGACACTGATGCTCTCCAGCACTGGGTTGGGAAGCTGGGCACATACAAACCTGCAAGAGACATACAAGTCAACATTCACGAGTGCAACGTGAAACAACAGCTTTGAGCCAGTGAAATGCGGAACACCCTTACTCCAGGTAGGACCAGACTAAATACAATGAACTATGGGACCAGAAGAGTAGACTAGGGTTTCTTTTGCACTGAAGCTATCTGTGGATCCATAATACACAAAGATTCTTTTTATAGGAGTGATTTTAAGATGCCACCAAACAGAACCAAAGCAGCACATTCTAGCCTCGACCTAAGGGCTCAGCCCCTTGTCCTGCTAGTGGTGAAACAAGTCTGTGCAGATCAGTGCAGGTAAGGTGGGGCACTGAGGAGTGGGGGAAAGGAAGGTCAGACCTCAAACCCTACTGAAAAGCCCGCCTCCCCCACCCACTCACCCACACCCACACACAGTGTGGCAAAGCTCCAGGTCTACAGTGTTCACATGGTCACAGGATTATGCCATGCTTGGTATAACATTGCTAGTCCTTACTTACCTTGCCACCCTGGACCGAACAATGCGTTGCAGCACACAGCAGTTTCCTGCCACATGTTCCATCCTGTTTTTCCTCCCCTTAGAATTCACCACCTTAACTGCAGGGCAGCATGCTGACTCAGTGATACAGAAGGGACCATTTAGTCTGGTATCACCCCCACATTGTCACTCAAAAAACCCCTCAGGCCCCTCCACTCAAGGCCAAAGGAAACTGAGCAGAAAGTTGCCTCCGCATAGAAAGGCACTGGGGCTTCAACCACACAGATGGCCCCGATGGCCATCATGAAAGTAGATTCAGTGGGGTGGTACAAATTCAATTTAATATTAATGCAAATACATTATCATAAACTCACTATAAAATTAATGAAGCATTTCCCCAGATCAGCATATTGTCACCACTAAATACTAGAAAAGTTCAAGTCACATTGGAAGGTTAGGTATACCACAGCAGAGTCCCTCCCGGGACTTGAACGACCAAACTCCTGTCCCAGCAAGTGCAACCTTCTCTGGTATTTGCATATTTAAAGTCCACACCCCACCCCCAGGAGGTGAGCCCACTGTAATGTGTATAGAAACATGTTCCAAACTGCAATTATCTGACAGCGCCCACGGTTCACTCTTTTCCCTCACACGCTTTAAAATTATAAACTGGCCAATGTCGACATTCCTCCAAAAACAGGAATCACTGAAGGCTGCAAGCATCTCAGAAGCAGAGGAAGATGTGACTAAAAATATAGTTAGAACTTTAAATAGCGCTAACCCCCTGCTTCCGTAGTATCTTTCGGTGTCAGCATTTTACATGTGGTTTCCTCTTTGTGACTTCAGGACCAATCGTATCTCTTCAGATTTCGCGTTGGCTGTAACAATCTTTGCCTAAAACCTACAAATTCATGATTATCTGCAAGAACAACTACAAGTCCTCTTACAAAGAAAATAAAGGGAAAGAGAAATCAGTTTCAGTCTCAAAAATCTTTCGGCATGCATATGGTTTATCCAGGGTTGATTCTCTGTTTAGACACATAGCTCTTTACAATAATATTGTCACAGAGAGCTTAACCAGAGTTGCACAACTGTCACCCGATGAGCACAGAGAGACACACTTGCAAGCCTGTAGCAGGCGAGTCGATCGGCACAGGAATTTGGGGAACGCAAACAGGTTCAGGAATCTGTTCCTGGCCATGATGTCACCCTACAGCATGAGGAATAAAAGGGATGGAGTGGCCGATAAGTCAGAGGTCTGTACACGCAAGGAGCTGCTGAAGCTATACACTGCACTCAAAATCTGAAATTCAGCCATGCATTTAACAAAAGCAGAAATACTGCTCCAGATTACTGAAATACATAATATTCTGTTGTGCTTGAAATAACATTTTGAAATTGAATGGTGCCAGTTGCCCTGCAACACCGTCCAAGCTGTACCCTGCCTTCAACAGTGACTGACAGGCAGAGTGAGAAATCATTCTGACTCTCAAAACTGTTCCTTCATATTTAAGGAATTAGTTACAGTAAATGAAATTACTTCACTAATATATTTTCTATTAGTCTCCCTTTTCTCCTCAAAAACATGACCAAGAGCCTAAATTAAAACAGCTGGAGAGACTTGTTGCTGAAGAATCATTTGCACGGCAAAGCCAAAACCTTAAATAAGAAGCAGGTTTGTTCGGCTGGAATGTGACTTGTGTCGTTTCAGATTCTGGGATGTGAACTTATGAGTCAACAATAAATTGGAGATCAAAACTTAAATTTCTCAGTTTTTTTCTGAATAACTAAGGGAATAAAGATGACTTCCTAAAACTGTGAGCAAGCACAGCGCTAACAAGAACCAGTGGACTATCACATAGAGCGCATTTACATTATCTCTCTACATTTTTCAGATGTCTGAGTGTACGTGCCGAAACTTAGAAGAGGACAGAAAGCTTCACTGCGTTTTGACTCCCCAAAGCTTGTCACACCTGTTGAGGAAGGCATTGCCGAAGGCATTAAGCTTCCGGAAGGGCTTCTTGGGATCAACCACCAGAGCATTGCCAGGGATTAGGCCCTCCATGTCACCGTGCATCACAGCAATGAAGGAATCCGTTGTGGGCTCAGGACCGATCCGCATACCAGGGAAGTCTTGCTCCAGGAGGTACCTGTACGGGGGGGGGGGGGGGGGGATGGTGTACACAAGTTTTCCACATTTCAGTTATCTCCAAATGCCAAAGTCAACATGCAAAATTACAAATTTAAACACGAGCAAAATTTCACATACATTTCCATTAATTGCAAATTAACTCACAAAAAAAAATTTTGTTTTTTTAATTATCCATTTTTGTCTTCACTTCAAGCCAACATTTATTGCCCCCTGACTTGTAAAGACAGTAGGAAAACAGAGAGGGACTGTCTGTCATAAAGGGCAAAGTGTTACTCCCCTTTGACAAACTGCTAAATGGAGAAAACTGAAACACAGCCCTCTCCTGGTTGCCATTCTCATTGGCAGATCCCAGGAAAAACAACCCAGCTGCCTGCATGAGCAGCCCTCTGAGAACAAGGAACTTCTCGATGCCACCTGGTAGGATACAGCAAGACCAGGTCCTCCCCAGTTCCTATGAGAAATATTGCATTCTGGGATACACAGAGAGCATTCAAAGCAGCCCAGATGGCCCTCTTCAAAAAGAGGCCAAATGGACAAAAACCATGCAGTAAACAACTGCTACCATTAGTGTGTATTATTACCATCATTATTACATCTCTGCAGCAGCTGACACCTTTGTCCAATGTTATTTACAATAGATTTGAGCACTAGGTTACTAACAATGACTTACCCATTTGTACGGTGAATTTATCAATTCAGGTAACGTACCATGATCAAAGATACTACTGCAGGAGTGGGAATTAGAACCAGGTCCTATAGGCTGCAGGTAATGGCTCTGACCACTATGCCATCTGCTGCCAAAGTAACATTATTAAAAAATTAATAGTCATAGTTTGTACCCACGTCACTTACTCTCATGATCCACATTTAATGGAGAACAGCTACTTTTTGTCACAGCTCCAGCTCAAAAGATCCCACGTGCCCACACCCTCCTCGGGTCATAGCTACGTGCCGCCACTGTGTGACATTCCTCCACAGACTTGCTAGATTGTAGGGGTTTCCATAATTAAAGTAAAGAGAATACCACATGCATTTCACAAGGCGACCGCTACCACGTCCCAGCCCTACCCAGGGCTTAATCCTGACCAGATACGCTCTACACTACTGGACACCAAACAAGCCCTGCATGATGCCCCCTAAGCATCACACACACACACACACACACACCTGCAGGATTCCTGTGAGGGACAGGTGATGCCATTACACAAGTAAACTCTCTACACTGCGCTGTGGGCTGCAGATCCATGTCAAAGAAAGTCAGACAGATCATCACTGCCCTTAACCGGGATTATTTTAATTTCTGAATTTAAAAAAAAAAAAAAAAAAAAAAAAAAAGTGTTACCCATTTATGTAGATTAATATTCAGAGAAATTCAGGCTAAGTACCTTTCCTCAAAGGAACTAGAAATTAATTCTGAGATTTTAATCACAAAATCTCTGTCCTACAATCCCGTCTCCTTAACAATTATGCCCCCTACTGGCAGGTTAATTAAAAAGGTAAAAACAGGTACAGTTCAGTTCAAGACTTTACAAAGAAGCTACCACAGGCATAGTACAGCAGCACCCAAGAAACAAACTGTAAAAATATTACTACTTGGATGATGAATGAAGCATAAGACTAGGAAACCTTCCTTACTAACACTGTACAATGTTTTGAGTACAGTTAACACTTGAGCTGTTTAAGTCTTTTACCTCTAATTCTAATTAAAATTTGTATTTTACACACATTTTCTAGTATTCCCAAGACAAGGACAGAGAAACAGAGCAGGACACTTGTTCTTTTTGAAGTCTAAAGTTTGTCAGTTTGAATCCCTCTCCTGCTGCAGGACCCTTGACCAGGGTACCTACTGTGAATAACTCAGGTAACAGTGCCTAATGTATTAAACAGAAAGTCAGTATCCATTGAGAAACAGGCCTCTGTTAGACAGCAAATGGAGGTTCTTCAGGTCGCCTGGGAATGAGAAGAGACCCACCGGATGAAGCTGGTCTTCCCAGTGGAGTACTGCCCAACCAGCAGGACCATGGGCTTGTTGTCAAAGTCGGCATCCTCCAGGGCCGGCGAGTGGAACTCGTGGAACTTGTAGTGCTCCTCCAGGGGCAGAAGCTTGGTCTTGTACAGCTTCTTGAGTCCATCGCTGACCGTCTGGAAGACCTCAGGGTCCTTCTTCCTCCTGTCATCGTTACCCAACCAGCTGAACATGATGAAACGCTGCAATGTAACCTACAGTGGACACTACAGCCGATCGCACACAGAGCCCGGGGAGGAGACGCAGTTCACGTTTGTAAAGAACTTTTCAGTTCTTTTTGTATTAACGATCAGCTCTTAAAAAGAATTCCGTTCGCCTTTAACGGTAGTTTCTAAATGACTTCAAGACAATAACATTGTTTTGACAATTCTGTCCTCTTTCGTAACGGTCTCCCTTCCAAGGCTTTAAGGCCGATAGTCATAAAAACACAAATGCATTCGTACGAATACGGCCGGTCTTCATGCGCGGCTCAAACGCGTTAGCGGTACATTAAAGGCACATCGCTTTGTTAAAAGCGCTCGACGCAGATCTTTCGTTAAAAGTGCGGCTAGAAAACGGTCCAAGAAAACGTGCTCTTGCACAACGACGTCCGCCTTACATTGAGCTGCAACCACGCTCTTCCACGGACCTCTCCAAAAACTGACTGGAACGATTCTTTTCACCTGGTAAACACAATAAAATTAAAAACAACGTGCGGTGAAGGTCTCCAACAACGCCACCGCCGCCGCCGCCGCCGCTGCTGCTGCTGCTGCTGCTGCGCACTCGCTCCGCCGACCGCAACCTGCGCCGGATCCGCAGCGCAGCCGCTTTAAATGTCAGAGCCGAGAGGAAGCGCCTCACGAGTAGGCCCCACCCAGCCGCCGTCCGCGCGGGGTCGTCAAGGTGACGCAGCTCTATTTTCAAGGGCCGCATGGATCCTGCCCCCTAGCGGTGAGCTGGGATACAGCGGTGTACCCCAAGCGGTGAACTGTGATAGAGCAGTGCGCCCCCAGGCGGTGAGCTGGGATACAGCGGTGTACCCCAAGCGGTGAACTGTGATAGAGCAGTGCGCCCCCTAGCGGTGAGCTGGGATACAGCAGTGTACCCCAAGCGGTGAACTGTGATAGAGCGGTGCGCCCCCTAGCGATGAGCTGGGATACAGCGGTGTACCCCAAGCGGTGAACTGTGATAGAGCAGTGCGCCCCCAGGCGGTGAGCTGGGATACAGCGGTGCGCCTCTATCAGCCCCCAATGCTGCCAACGCATTTTTATAAAACCTCAGTTTATGTCAGCGTTTACAGTGAACAAAACCACAAACTTAATTGTCAAAAAAGAATTATAGTGCACTTACGTTTATATTTATTTGCTCCAGCGCTGTAGTAGTAACTGGTGTATTATTCAGTTTGTTTAGATGTATTTTGTCACACCAAGTAGGCAGTATTTTTATGTCCGATAGAGAATTACTGCCTATTGGCAGATGTGAGAGACGAAAGACGAGAGTAGCAGCTTTGTGAAGGAGGCGCCCAAATCCCCGTGTTTAAAGGTCAGTCAGATGAGTAAAAGCTGACATACTTCTCACTGCAGGAAAACATTAGACTCCTGGCCTCCCGGTTCGCCAAATTCTCCATCATTTCCGTCATTTTACATAATGAAGCAGCTATTCAACGAACTGTGAGTGTAGGAATGGGACCGAGATCTCTGTGTCATTTGCTGAAGAAAGAAAAACTTCCCTCGGTTTAAATGTGTTGAAATGTGGTGGATTTTATAGTCATAATTTGAACAAGAACTTTTTATTCAACATCTTCTCCTAAATCTATCGTATAACTAATGCCCTTAAAAACAAATTAATACAAAAATATTATCTGGAAAATATAAAATCCTCACTGACTGATTGTGCTTTGGGAGCCCTTTGAATTTTAAAAATCCATCTATGCAAATGGTCTCTTCGCGATTCATATGATCTACTTAACTGGGTTAAAATAAAGATTCTGTCATAAAACATGTGAATTACAGCTGTTCACTGTACATTGCTCCTTCTTACAACTTTTATTCCATTCTTTAATAAGAGAGAAAAATTCCTCTGAATTGTCTTGCAGATCAAATGTCAATGTTACAAGCAGAAGGAGATGAAACACTTCAGTCGCCCCCTCTTTTGCGCCGCAGAGAGACCCTGGTATTACCGTAGTGCGGAGGGTCCAATGCAGTAAACGTGTGAACAGCAGAGGGCGCAAAAATCCGGCGAACAGATCTTCCCGTCGTTTCCTCCTACAGTTGTATCTGCCAAGAAGTGAGACCCTGTGCACCGTTTGGGGAATAAATGTAGACATGAACTGTTTCGCTGATTAACATAATTCACTTTTCCTTTAAGATCTGATATTAAAGAGTCCGATTTTAGATGTATTCTATGCACATTTAGATAAGTTTCAGATGTTTTTCTACTGAACGCAATAAAACGATTAAAATATTCATATTAAAGCATTCACGATTCAATAAAAGCTTTATCCTGTCAGTCAAAACAATAATGACATTTTTCATATTACAGGCTTTCAGCTCCACCATTGTGAAGCTAATAATAACATAACGGTGTTTTAATCGCTGCCTAACTGCCCGAATGGCTCGTGAAAACAGAAATCCCGCTGCATCCTGAGGGCCCAGATCCTCCCTCAGCACGAGAAGCTGCCGCACGTCTAAATGTGACCCAGTGCACAAAGAGTGGAAACGCCAGGCAGAATTACTGCGTACATAATTGAAAATTTGTGTATTTCATTCATGCAGGCACTTTGCTCCCTTGCCTGCATTAATATTCTATTTGGTGGAGCCTCCAATCGCTGTCTGTCACATTCAAGGGTTATTAAAAGAGTATCATCTGAATTATTGAACATTTTATTCCATTTGGAAAACAGAATTAATATTACTGTAGTATCAGGCTGAAGATGATTTCCCATTTTTTCCCCGTTTATGAAAAGAGTGAGGAGTTTTTTCAGAGCCAAGTCTGCTTATGGCAGGAACTTATTACCTACAGGGAATTAGAAACGCTACAGCAAGAGTGGCAGTGGTAATAAGATCTGGGTGGTCCGCAATGTGAAATAAATAAATCACAAACGGAATTCTCGCTAATGAAAAGGAAGACCCGGGAGCATTAAGGTGGTCCGAGGTGGTGGCTGAGCAGACAGGCTGGTCCAACGTGGCCATTTCTTGCTTTAATTACAGCAGGGGGAACCACTGCAGACCACACAGCCCCTGCAAAGACCCCTGTATGAGAAACGGTGCGAGTGTCACAAACTCATCTTTTGCTCTTTTGCATGGCAGTAATAAAATGTATCAGATGGTCAACTGATGTCAAAAAAGAGAGAGGGCTGTTTTTGTTCTTTTCAAGATTTGCTTATACCTGTTGCTCTACCTCACTGGCACAGCCTTTCCATCACGAACATCTTCCACTGTCTGGAGAAATGGACCCAGACCTGCTGGAAGCTTCCAGAGCTGCCTTCTGGAAACTGGCCTCATCTGCCCAGTTCAGGAGGTCCTTGCACTGCTCCTTCCACCTCTCAGCAACAGGTACAGCTAAAGTTGGTGTTTCCCCACCTCTGCTGATAACCATGTTCCAAAATACCCGTCCTTGACCTCTTTGAACTGCTCCCACATCCGGGCTTCAGGATCTGAACTCAGCTCTTGGAGTAGAGCCGCTGCTTCAGATCAGGAGGAGTGGCTATGTTAGCTTGGGTATTTGCTGGAGGTGAACTGAGTCAATCCCACTTGAAGGAGACCCTGGTATAGATCTAGGACATTCTGGAAGAACCTGGAGATCTCTCAGGACTTGTTGGAGATTGTGTGCTGCTTCACTCAATGTGCTGCCACCATGACCTTCACCGAGAGAGGAACACGGACGGAATGGAAAAAATGAGAGAAACTTCAGTCTGCTGCTTTCAAACACACAAGACAGAGGAAATCACAATGTGCTTGTGAGAAGTTTATTTCCGTCAGACGTTTCAACACATCTTTCCTTCCGACATTATTTCACGGATGAAGGTGCCGAGGGTGAAAATCCCAGAAAGGGATTGCATTCGGCACACAGTAAGACTGTCATTGTGCTTAGCCATGTGCCTGGACTTACCGTGATGTCATGGTGTACAGGTCCTCTCAATGATAACACCCATTTATCAGACTGGGGGTGTGTCACCAGCTCCTCACCATTTCAGCTGCGCTTTTAACTATTAATATCCTTTGTTCTGACGCGTTCTGCTTACAGCTTCTGCATGGCTGAGGAGACCTGTGTCTGCCAGCGCGAGCAGAGGGAGCGCAGTAGGAAGGACCTGGACTGTGGACTGTGAGGTGTCACACCACGTCCACACACAAGACTTATTTATTTCGCACCCATGTCCGAGGCAAAGTGTTTGTTGGGTTTGTATTTTAAGCTACTTAGGATACTCATCCATTTACACACTTGGTAAATCTTCATATCCAGGGTAAATTTTACAGTATCAGTTTAGCACACAATATGGAGAAGATGGATTTGGCCCTTGTCCAGATTTCTTTTCTTTTGCAGCTCGTTGGCTTTAAATTTGATCCGATCTTTTTGTCGGTTCTAGCAGCATATGAGCCACAGAGAGATGTGACACCAGAAGATAATGAAATGCGCAGTAACAGACGTGACAAAGTAATTCTTCCTTTACGGTCTCTAGGTCTGCAACCCTACAATGACCACACCTACACACTTCCGTGGGCTGAAGGATCTCGCAACCCTGGGGGGGGTGTTCAACTCGGCCTTCATCTCAGCTGCTCAGCAGTGTTTGCAGCTTTTCTGCCATGAACAGCTAAGCTGTTAAACCTTGATAATATATAAAGAAATTAGATAATCGGTCTCATCGGTGTCCATCTTTACATCCGTTGTTCATCAGGTCACAGTGGTTCCAAGCCGTCTGGATGCTCTAGGTCACATTTGCAGAACCTTGGCAAACGATCTGTGTCCCACTGAAGAGTTTCAGTGATGGTGGCAGCAGTAATAATGACGACACTGTTCTGAACCCACAGGTGAAAAGGAAATGACAACCGCTGCGGTGGCAGACATCAAGTCCTAATAGCGCAGCACCTGTGGTGGCAAAGGGGACATTTCACAACTACTTCATTGCTGGAAGACAAATCAATGCCAATTAACCCAGATATTTACCCATTTCTACCGCGGTACAACACAGGGCAAACTTGTAACAGTGCGCCCATCCCAGGGACTCGAATCAGCAACACTCCGGTGAGAGTTCTACACTCTTTAACCCCTGTACTTCCCATCAAACCCGTCTCTCTCCAACCAGAACTGCTCCAACCAGGTCACATCTGTTACTACGGCAACGAGGAAAAGCAGCTGTTTGTTCCGCAACCATGAATGTGAACAGTAGTGCGAGACTTTGGGCCCATTTCTCCTCTTGCGTTCTGTTTTGATATGCTTCTATTTATTCATATGTGTGCTTTTATTTATTTTTCCAAGTGGCTGTGTGGTCAAGGAGGACATTACCTGCCTAAATCTGCTCCGAGCAGCAGTTGGCACATCCTGCCAGGAGATTTAGAGTACTAGGACTAGAGGACTTGAACATATCCCTGTAGGGCTCATTTGTGAGGGGAAGTGTACCTCCCTGAGAGCCGTGGGGGGGCTACACACGATGGCGGCGGGAAATGGCCTCTGTGCCTTAGCAGCTTCTTGGCTCTGTACTTCTGTCCCTATCACTCACCTCGTGTGGAAAGGTTAGAAAACCCAAAGGGACCAGGAGTTCTGAAGGAAAACTGCAGATATTCACCGCAACGTGGAAATGATCACGTCGGTCTGGGATGCAAGATCATAGTACAGTTTACACATGAGTCTTCATGTGAGAGACACTTCTCACATTGTTCAGTGATGGTTGACAGATGGTTTAGGGAATGTGGAGAGATAGTCTGAAGAGAGACAGTTCAAAGGTGGTCAGAGGAGGTTCAGAAGAGGTCAAATGGTTCAAAAATGACTCAGTAAGAGATGGTCAAAAAATGTTCCAGATCTCAGATGGATTTGTAGATGGTTCAGAGGTGACTTGGAGATGGTTTGCAGAGAAATGCTTTAGAAATGGCTTAGAGATGGTTTTGGAGGGGCATGCTTTACAGAAGGGTGGTGTACAAATGATCAGATAAGGTTCAAAGAAAACTGGCTGAGGAGATAGAGGCTTCATTGGCACAAAGTACAGAGGTGGTTGAAAAATTTTTGCAACATGCTTAAGCAATGATGCTGAGAGTCCTGACTGGTTCAGAGAAGGTCGACAGATAATTCAGAAATGATTCTGAGAAGAATGATTCAGAAATGGTCGATGTGTCGAGGAGATAGTGGGTCTGGAAATGGTTTATAAATGGTTCTGAAGAGACCTGCTTCAGAGACAGATGTTTCGGAGATGCTACTAAGATGCACGTGCAGTTTGCAGATGGTTCAGAGAGAGAAGTCTGGAAAAAGGTTCAGGGATGGTTTGCAGAGAGACATTTGAGACAGTTCAGGGATGCTCAGGTATGGTTCAGAGAAAGCTACGGGAGGGCAGGTTCAGAGAGATGCAGAGATACCGGCGAGGATGATGCCGGTGTTCTCACGGTAGGTGGTGCTCACCCCATTCCGACCACGCGCTCCGAAACACGTCCTCGTTTAACTGAAAAAAGGAGGAATGTGGTCGCGGGTGGTCATCGCACGCGCGCATTCGTACGAGAGGCTCTGCGGGCGCGTCTGGCACGTTCGTGCGTTCACCACCCGCACGGGGGGAGGAGAGGGTAAGCTCTCTCTCTCTCTCTCTCTCTCTCTCTCTCTGTCGAGCGGGACTGGCGGAGTGGGGTGGAAACCCACGTCGCGCGAGCTCACTTTCCTGGGAATGTTGCGCTCGTGCAGGGGACGTTTCTTCCAGCATTTTTGCTTGCTTTTCGGAGGTTTTTATTGTGAGGAAAATGAAGCGGGTTCCCCGCAGGACCACTCTGGCTCTGGCGGCGCTTATTTGGCTCGCCGCGCTTCTCTATCTGCTGCTGCTCAATAAGCGCAGACTGTCCGACGCCGGACCCGGGGACGCGCAGGACGACCAGGTGAGACCCCCCCCTCCCCCTCCCCCTCGGACGTGGAGAAACGGCGTGCGGATGAGAACTGCGCGCCTCACGAGCTACGCGCGCGCATGTCTTACTTTTCATGTAGTAAATAAATGCTGAGCAGGGAAACAGAAGCCTCGCCGTGTCGGGCAATAATCGATCCTGGCCGCTGAAAAGTTTTTGGTGCCAGAAACGTCTTATATTTTAATTTTTGAATAAGTCGAGCGAAACTGCATTTTCAGTTCTGTATTTACATGACGTCCATCTAAATTCGTAACTTTCTGACTCTCGGTCACCGGACACCTCCAGAGGCGCGTGAGCCGTTTGAATTAACTGATGAACTTTGCGTTCCCACTTCCTATTGTACCCACGTATGATGGAGTTTAAACGGGAATTTATTATAATTATGTAAATTAAGCCCCGAACCTCATTCTGGTCGGTGTTTATTAAGAGACACTGAAGAGCAGCAGTGAAATGAAATGGAATAAACGACGTGTTTCGGTAACTAAGTTACATTCAGCTCTTGGTTCGCTTCAAATCGGAAATTTTACTGGAACATTAGCGACTGGTGTGTCGTGGCGGGACAGGATAGCCCCCCAAGGAACACGCACCTGTTTGAGGTGAGGGGACGTGCATTTGCCCCCCGATTGGTGGTCCCAGTGACGAAGCTCGCGCCACCGTGCGCATTCATAAGGAAATGGGGGGGGGGGGGGGGAAAGAGAAGGACCAGAGGGCAGTAGAGTTCGTAGGTGTCGTCCGTTTGAATGTTTTAAGTCCTTAGAAAAGTGATGTGTAAAAAAGAGCAGAGGAGCGCAAATAACGGACCCTGAACTCTTTGTTTTTCTCTGTTCCTCTGCAGCCTTTGGACCCCCGCAGCTCCTTTGTGTGGGGGCCTGTGGTTAATTTGTGGTAAAACATGAAAGTTGTGTAGTGTGCAGATGTCAGTGGTCATCGCTTGTGTGTGTGTGTGTGTGTGTGTGTGTGTCTGTGAGAGCTATCAGGCTGCTGCAGTTTTGCTACCAGTCCTGGTGTCAGTTGTCCCTGTTTCCCTGTGAGGCCTCATGCTGTTCTGTGTACAGTACAGTCAGTTTTGCTCCTTTGCACACGTTTGAATATCATGAGCCTTTTGCTTACTCAGGGACACATTTAAATAGATATTTCTCTCTTTATAGTTATTGGGATTCTCTGACTGGACTGCGCTGGCCTAATGCACCACAAACCCAGAGGCTCACCTGTGCAGCTCCTTCTGCTTCTTTCACTGCTCCTTCAGCAGTTTCAGCGTATTTCCAGCCACCTCTCCTTTCTCTTCTTCAGCACCAAATGCTTTATGCCAAATGGCCTTTTCTGCTCATTTGTCCCTTTTTCCAGGGAAGAGCGCAGCAGTCTTACCTGCGCAGCTCTCAGAGCTCATCTTCCCTTGCCAAAGTCACATCTCTGCTCCGCGAAGCTCTCGGTCTGCGCAGACATGACAACAGCTTCCCTCACTGTTTCTCCTGGACCCAACAGCTCCGAAGAGCCACAGATGGACTTTGCCTCTTCAGCATCGGCACAATTTTTTCTGACTGTGTTTTTTTATACACCCATTAAAGAGCTACAAGAAAGTCACCCCTGCTTCCTGTCCAACAAATTTACCTTCTACAAGAAGCTTTACCTTCTCCCTTTAAAGGTATTTTTCCAACAAGTTGCTCACACTTTATGGCACCCAAGGAAAAAAGAAGAGCCCAGCAATGAATGTATTAATATTAATTTGTTTGTGTTTATTTTTTATTTGTGAACTATTGAACTATGTGTCTGATTTTCTGCTTTGCTTTTACAGTGTGAAATTGGAATTAGATGACTGTACTGCTGCAGGTGGCCATTAATGAAAAAATACAGAACCTCTGCGAGGTTTCATCAAGTCATCAGGCATCATCAGTCTGCAGAATTTATCATGCAACTGTGTGTGTGTGTGTGTGTGTGTGTGTGTGTGTGGGTGTGAATTTCCAGCAGTTTGAAAGGATTATTGCACATCTTTTAAGTGAAGCGGTGGGTGGTGCTGAATGTGCATTTTACAACAGTGTGCAGCAGCAAATAAAAGCTTGGTGGGTACCTGGTTGGACAATCATGGTCTTTACTTCCTGCATTTCTCTTGAAATTTTTTATCATCACAAACTTTTATAATAGAAATGTAATTTGTTATGGTTTATTATGGTACATGATAATCTGGTATAAGGTGCATTTACTGTGGGCAATGAAGGAGTTATGAGGGAGAGAAATACCGCAATACGTGAGAACAGCCTTTTGGAGGAGGATGTGGGTGTTGTTTAGGGGCCCTGGGGACCTCCTGCGTTGCACATCTACAGGAGCTGCTGTATGATTTTTATTTCTGGCAAAAATTTGTCGTTTTGCAATTTGCAAAGGAAATTTTGGGAACCACACGCAGCAGGTCTGTGGTGAGCAGCAGAAATTGTTGCTGGAGGAAGCTGACGTGAGGCGTCTCTGGATGAGCTCAGATCACCAGGTGTGTTTTGTTCTGCAAGGAGCAGAGATGAGATGAGCTGACATCACACTGTGTCACCGCCATCGGATGATGCCCCACTTTGCTAAATCCCTACAGGGCCTATTAATAATTTCATTAAGCAATTGCAGTCAACTAATAAGTCAAGCATTTTAGGCCCTGTGGAATTAGAAGGGTTCTCAGCTTTTCTTACTAACGTGTTTATTTTTCATAGGCCTGTTAAAAAAAGACTTTGAGACGTGACTCACTGTTACTCTTGCATTATCCATCACATTCAGTCACTGTTATCAGTCACATTTAGTCACTGCTGCTGTAACAGACAGACGCTGTTTAGCTGCTAGAACAGCCCAGGATTCGGGTAACGTAGCTAAAGAAGTCAATCTCTGCATGGAAATACGGTGCAAAAGATGCTTTCGATGTCAGTTTAGTGAAGCTTGCAACAGAGGGTTGGTTTGGAGACAATTTCACCGTAACCACTGACCCAACGGTTTGAATGAAACATGGTATTTTTAAAATGTTTGAACAGTGGTGGTGGAAGTTATGACTTCACGCGTTGACAGTTGGTGCTGTAATGTAACACATAACCTGCTGGGGACAGGGACAGCAGTTGGCGCAGTGATTAGAGCTATTAGCTTGTCACATTGTCCTGGATTAAACTCCTCACTCTGTCTCCAGTTGACCCATGTCTAAACGGGTCAGTCACTGTTATTGTTTCATTGTCACTTTGCAGAGCAGTAATAACTCAATAAATGAATATAATGTAAATATGAAGGATAAAACTTCAGTGTGTATTTTAGGATTGGAACCTGGAAACTACTGATGAAGTCCAGTATCTCAGTCAGTTTTACCCTTTTTACCCTTCGTAGGGGTTTACTCATCAGTCAGGCTCTAGCTGGATGGGCTTTTCTTTCGAGGCAGAAAAACCAAAGTGTTTTTGTTCGCGACGTCTTTGATCACTGGTAGCATTAGAGCACAGAGGAGACGGCAAATGGCCTCAAACGGAGAGGCTTTTAGTCACATTATGCCTCTTAGAAACAACTTTCTGAGATCCTGTATCTAATCGGTGTCTAATGTAGGTGCTGAGTGCGAGGAGATCAAACAATGTTGGCCTCTTCCCGTGACGTCACTGCGACAACGGTGGCCCGTTACTAAGGCTTCACCTGAGCAGGTGGTCACATGTCGGCAATGCAGAGACCAGGCCTTTCTTCCATCTGAATAAGAAAGGCCAGCCTATCTGTCATACACACACTCACACACACCTCCCACTTGTCTGTGTGCTTTCACGTGTCTCCTTAAATAACTCACAACTCCAATGCTGCATACATTGTCTCTGTTTTCCTTTATACCCATCTAGTGTGTTCACAACACAGAGAGAGCATCATATTTTTTTCAGTGGCATGTGAGCGAGGAGTTCCTCCACATGTACATCAATTAAATTATGCAGGAAAACGGTCACTATGTGTCAAAACAGGCGTGAAGTGCTGTACTTTATTTTTACTGTGCAATAAAAAAACGGAGTTGAATTTTATTAGAATGTAAAAAGAGTCTCATTATGGATATTTCCCTGTTTCCCTGTTTGATCTGGTAGCAGAATATTTTTGAAAAAGCTTTCACCACCCACAGTATTGCCCAGTCCATTCATATTCAAGTGAATTGTAGTTATAATGACATTCAGCTTATTGCTTTCCAGCCACCTTCTCCGTTGCCTCCCAGATAATATTCCCCAGTTCAGGCCTGCAGAGGAGGCATCTGCCGTAATTAAGTTTCCGTACCAGTACCAGCATCGGCTTAGCTCGACCCCCTGTTGAAGGTCTCGAAAGGCCGCGGACTCGGGTGGCAGAGGCCACACCGAGAGGGATGGATTTCCTTACGTCATTTTTCTGTGCTGTTAGTATTTCTCTCAACCCTGAAAGACACGTGGTGCAATTTGATTTGGGGCCGAGGCAGCCTTGTTGACGGTTCCGCGCCTGGCTCTCTGCTCTGAACAGGACCGCCCTGACTGCATTGCGGAAACTTTAATACATTTTTATTGTTTCATTTTGCAGCCCCCTGTAAAGGAGAAGAAGTAATATCACAAATATAAACTTACAGAAATTTAGCAAGGAGAATTTGAGAATTCGGTTGATCAATAAATGCCGCTGCTGGCCACCAGGCAGCGAATGCTGAGATGTGCAGCCAGGACTCCGCCAGATGGGCCGGCAGTCACAGACTGAGGGGTTTGTTTTCGCACCCCTGTCTACTCCCCTCTGATTATTTGTCCCCCTCTGTGGGAGGTGGGGTTGACGACAGATGGCAAGTTTCAAATGTGCTGCAGTGGTGGCGACACCAAGGTTTGCAGTCAGTGCCAAGTGACCTTGTTCAGAGCGATGTTTCAACAAATCACTCTGGGAAAAAGGTTTGTCGGAAAAGTCTTCTTTCCATTCAAGTCCCCGATTTGTTTGTCAGTAGAATATTTCCTTTTCTTCAGTGATACATATTTCGGCTTTGCAGAACAAACCTCCGGAACGATGCGATTATGTGTACAGCACTAGATGCTGGGTGGCTCGGAGGTGCAAAGTCAGCGCTGTAAGCGAGTCAGGCAGCTCTAACAGCTTGCGGAGCTGCTCTCCTCAAACGTGGGCAATTGGGAAATGACCTATTGAGAGTAATTAGAAGCTCAGTGGTGAAGGCTGGAAAATGCTCATTTAAAACCTAGCTGCAGAAGATGAGGGCCAGAGATACTTGTGATCCTCAAACATCCCTTTCAAACATTTGTCAGAACACTGGAATAGCACTGAATGTAGAATTTCACAGGTGCATCTTTACCTTCTTTATAAATCTGCTAAATAAACTCATTGCCTGTAGGAAGACGTGTTCATTTCAAACAAACACACTTTCAGTATATTCAGGGTCATAGGTCAACTTCCGCGTTGGTCTTAGAATGTCATGCAGAGTATAGGCCGTATGTTTAAGCTTTTAAAAAATATTTCCAAACAATTCTTTGCAAATTTTACATTTGTTCTCCATAAAATGTACTGTTATCTGTGTTTATTCTCTACCTCTAAGCTGTTGTCTCTACTATGGAGTCCTCATCTATTCTATTCATGGCAGCGCAATGGTGCAGCGAGTAACTCTGCCACCTTACATAATTTTTGAGCTAGAGTTCAAATCCAGCTCTTTGTGTGTTATGGCCACTCTGTGATGGATTAGCATCCCATCTAGGGTGTGTTTAAGGATAATGAATATGATATGGATATATGAACATGGATGTCAATATCCTGTTTTGAATTAAAGGCATTTACAGAGCAGTCATTGAATGGAAATGCTGAAAAGTCAGTGTATGAAGAAATAATAAACAAAAAAGAGGAAGTTGGAGATTACTAGGCAGTGAAACAGCAAAAACCCAAATTTAATAACTTAATAAATGATTAAATATTTCATTTTATGAATGCTGTAAAGTGCCAAAAGGCAGCTCCATGGTTTGGGAAGCAGAGGCAGAAGTGCTCAGATCTCACATGGGGGTAGAAGCAGCTGATGGAGAAGGACTGCAGTGCTCAGTTGCATTTCCAGTTTTGATTTTATGAGCTTTGTTGAGTCCGGTCCCTGCATACCCGCCAGACTAAGTGTTTTGAATCTCTGCCAGGCAAACAATGTGAGCACACTGAGTAGTACGCCAGTGTGTGAATACTCATTTGCTTTACCGAGGCTCTGGAAGACAATGTTTGGATGCAGGCTGAACACACGGCTCTGGCTGCTCTTTGCGTGCAGAATTCTCAGAAGGCATCTGCTCCACTGAAGTAGCCAACCTGTTTGTGACACTTTGATCTGAGTTTAAGTCCCGACAGCCTCAGCAGGCAACTCATGGAGAACCTTGAGCTGTACATACTGCATAGAACACACATGTGTGATTGTACTTCATAACAATGCTATGAAAATATGTGGTTAAATGCCCCACATTCATGCAAACACACATTTGTACTGCGTGTGCATAAATGCACAATCATATCAGTCCACACACACACACACACACACACACACACACACACACACACACACACAGACATTCTGATATGCAAATTAACAGGGGGGCTCAGACTCACTTACACCAAGATGCACTTCATGCAACTGCTCCCAAATCCATTGTACATTCTCTGACATCCTCCATGCCCTATGAGCCCTCAGTCCTGCATCACCTTATCAGGCTGCAGCAGCACAGGTCGGAGCACTGCTGTGGGCCCCCAGTGCCCTCCTTCAGCTCCACAGAGGGGTGCAGGTTGTTGTTCATCCAGGGGCTAATTGCCCTGCATGATTAGATTTTATTCACTTTATTTTTGTGTTCCTGGCTTAAAACCTCACTGCAGCTGATTTTGTCACAGCATGTTCACAGCTGCTGCGGCACATTCCAGTTATGGGGTAATGATGCATTTTTGCCATTCAGCAGGATTGCAGGGGTCCAGGGTTTGTCAGGTTACAGCTGTGCAGAACATCCCCATTTTCTTATTACACTATTTATTTATCTCCTTTCTCCAAGCTGACTTGCACTGGTAGGTGTTGAACACTAAGCCATTAACATGAACTTGATGATTTATAGAGCTGAGTGCTGTACTGTAGATGTTTTGATGAACATCACTACAGTGGGATTGGAACCCAGGCGTTCTGACTTACAGGGTGATGACTAACCACTTTGCCACAAATTGCTGCTGCCTTTTTACACACATTTTTACCCTTAGAGGACAATGTGCCTATTATAGTACTTAAAAAAAATTCAATCAAGCTGACTGTTTTACAGATTGCTTTCTACAGATCACCTTCTGGATGGCCTGCAAACGTCTGCTGTAGGCACTGTATAACCCGCAGCCTCTCAGTTCTGACAGATCAGAGCTGTTGTTCAGTTATGTCAGCTCTGAGGACCATCAGGTCTCCAGGTATCAACTTAACTCTCATTCATTAAAGATTGACATGTAATAGACCAGGTGAGATTAGTTTGACGTAATGGCTGGTCTCCTACAGTGAGTCAGCAGGTGAGACCAGAAAGCATTTCACTCAGCTCTGTCAATAAAGTTGCAAAAAGGTACATAACAGTGCACGACCCTGAATGTGTAAGGGGAGTTTCAATATTTTGGACTAAGGCACTGGAACCTGAAAAACGAATCATATACCCAGTTTGGGTCAGATCAAAAAGAGGGATGTCCTCTCATGCAGTTCCACAGTACAAAAATATGGAAAACCTACAGGTGATACACAAAACAGAAACTCAAAAATGGGGACGAAAGCTTGAAATATGGAGTATTTTTGCTGAACTGACATGATGCGCAGCTGTTCGAGGGGGGCCGGAGATGCTGGTTCGCAAAAACAGTTGCATGCTTCTGACTAAATAAAACTCTGACTTCAAAATGCCATAAATCATGCAGATGGCGTGTTATTAAGATAATGATTATGGATCGCCAGTGTTTTCTCTTGCATTTATCACAGTGCCAAACTTTGCTGCTGTAGATCTCCAAAACAAATGCTGCAGTTAATCTCAGTGATTCCTCGTCCTCCTGGTGTTCGTGGCACGTGTGGAAAGGAAGGAGATGGGAACACAGCTTGGCACTGGTCTTGTGAAGCAAAATAGCCAAACAAGGGCTGTGAAGCATGAGAATGACCTCTACAGAAGAGAGTATTTACACAGGACATAATATTTGGAACTGTTTGGACAGACATGTTGCGTTTTGCCATGTGGATTTAAACTATTTTGTGGAGAGCTTACAGTCTGCTGTCCAGTTCTGCCACATGGCTCTTCTAGCACATGGCTTGGTCTTGGCTTCTCTGTACATTCAACTCTTCTCAACTTAACGGATTAAAACTGACCACCTAAGTGTGCCCAATGGGGCTACAGAGCTTCACCAGCTTGCTCAGGACAACTGCCTATTGGTCCTCCTTCCAGAAAATATTCTACCATGAGACAGAAAAGGCTGGTCCTTTTCTGAAATGAAATTTGTTGGTTGTCCAGGATTCTCAAGGGTGCCGACCCCTTTCCTCAGCAAAGAAGGGACCTTTTCACCTCAGGTGCTGGATCTCCACACTTCTCTGTGTTGCTGTTTTCCTGTTTACCTCCCCAGTGCATGTCTCTCTCAAAGGGCCTGAACTTCATAGAGAATGTACTTGTTGTCAGCTCTTCTGCTGGCTTTTAAACACCTGTCAACATTGTCCAAACCCTCCGAGTGGTTTGTGGTACTGGTTTTTGTCTGGGATGCTGCATCAAATGCTGGTTCAGGCTCTGAACTCCAGTAGCTACAGAATCTGCTCCATTACCGCTCCCCAGCAAGAACTGTACTACTTAATTGTCTGCTCATGTCAAAAGTCTGTAGGACCTTGGTTTAGGCCACTGTGTGATGGAACAAATTCCCTGTGTCCCTCACAACTGCGGAATCCCTCCCAGGATCGAAAATGGGTCTCAAACTTGCTCTTTTCAGAGCCATTTTTTCTCCTGATCTCCTGAAGGCTCCATATGAGAGATGTGATTATCCAAGTATTTGCTATTTGAAAGTCACCTCTACAGGCAGCTACTTGCGATGTGAACCAGCAACATGGTGGTGTCAGACGATCAAGCTGGGCTTAAATGATTGTGTCTTTGTTGAATGTGCTCCTGTTTTTCGCAGTTCTTAATAGACTCTGTTCTCAGTTCTTCGGAGAACAGTGACTATTATACAAATAAAGCTAGATATAAAAATGTAAGCATGACTGAGGGCGGTCTCACGGAGTGACATGTTTCCCATACAGAAGTACTCATTAGAACATTTCCATTTAGGTGAGCACTGAACTTACCTCATCTTCAGATCTGACCACAGTTCGCTGTCCAGAGTTTGAGTTTTAAGGTATTTTTATTGAAACACAGCTTTGTGCTCCTGCTGAGGTTTTCACCTGTCTGACACTTGCCGTAAGTGGTTGCGAGACGGCATAACACAGTACCGACAATTGCTGTGAGCATATTGGTCCTGTTATTAAAAAATCATCATCATGTTCTCAAAGACGATTTTCCTGTTTGAAGAGAGACAGCTTATTAAATTAACCTATTGTGTTAATCGCTTAAACTTCTCCTTCTCTCGGTTAGATGTTTCGCTTAATTGTGGGAACAAGAGCAGATAATGAAAAGCTGTAATGAAAGCGCTATATTAGAATTTCCCATTACGGAGCTTGCTCTTGGTCTGGAGTTACACTGGGGCCTTGTTGCACTGTAGCCATTATCATGCTAAACAGTCTATCTTAAGGAACAGACATCCGCAATTGCCCACCTCTGTTACACGCAGGAAGGCCTGTGTTGTGCCTCATGCAAATCTGCAGGCCACGACTTCGCATCCTGACTGACAGGCCCTGAAAGAGAGAGCTGTTTATGGTGGGAATTCGCTGCACGAAGCACTTCAAAGGCCCTCCGTGTTGTTAGCGGCGCGCAAGCGTGGGTGGCGGCTCTTGGTTGTTTTTGTTTTGTTTGCTGGGGAACGAAGGAACAAGGTTACTTTTGCCAGATGCACATCTTTGCCTCTAATGTCTCCGTTTGCCAGCGTGTGCGAGTCGGCACAGAGCTGCGTGCGTAGTTGGGTAGGTACGTGTGAGGTGTGGAAGAGTGTGTGTGCTGGTATTCCCAGATTTTCAGCACGCCACAGTTTTACTGCCTTCTTCTGTTTCTTGAAGACACAGCCTTTAAGCATCTCTTTGTAACCGTTCCATTTGTGCAAGATTCTCTCCAGCAAGTTCGATTTCCTTCAGAACCATGTTGTTGTATCAGCCAGCAACTCACAGGTCTGGTGTCATAAAGAAAGAGAAAATACTGCCAGTTTTTCTAATTATAAAGGCACATTCTGCTTGCTGCCTTGTATGAAAGCCCAACAGGATTAAATAATTCATTATCAGTCTTTTATTCGAGCCACTTTTCTGGTTGTCTTTATGTCTTGCAACTTTTATATCTTGCAGTCTGAAGAGCAGAAAGAGGAACTCTTGGATCTGAAATGGTTCCATGACCAGGCGCACAGCTCACATTTTCTGTTGAATTATCGTCACCCACAGGGTTCACATCCGAATCCCAGATTGTCGGCAGGTTTATACTCCAGGTCTTCGGCACAAATTGCCTGTATGTAATGTGGTTATACGATGAGAAAGCAAATTAAAGTTAAACAGAACACTTCAGATTTCTGCTCATGAAGGAGAGTGAGCGCATGGTTTTTCAGCTGTGAAACAACATTGCACACGAGCTAAGAGGGAGCGAGTGTAAAATTCAGGTCACTGACTAGGACGAAACCGAGAAGGGGGTGTTGCGGAAATGTCACGCAGACGTGATCCATCAGCCGGCCTTGGGAGAACAGCTTGTATAACACGTTGGAGATGGAGCTGGAAACATTAGGGTAAAAAAAGGCACTAAACCCAAATTTCTACTATAAGCTACCAGTATTTCTTTCTTTTCCCCAACAGACAGCCGGCTGTTGGGTTCAGACCAGAATAAATTACCTTAGATCCTCAGAGTTGTTTTTTATACAGAGATGAGTAATTTCTGCTGACAGGGTAAAACCGAATTCTCCGTGGTTCAGGGTCCTGCCACTGGTGTGACCTCAGGAAAAACTTCCCAAGGGAGGATTAGTTTCTACTAAATGAGTGCAATAAACACCACTCCAGTAAAGCATGATGGTGACCGTTGCTGTTGTCTTCAGGGGCAGCAGGTAACTTAGCATTGTTGCCTATCATGAACAGGTATGGACAATTTATGGTGAACCGTGGTAAACAGCAAACCTGGAGAAGTTCATCCCTTCCTACTCAGTGTGCAACACTGGGCCTTCAAGCCCGGCTCAAGCCTACACCACCCTGGGCCTCCTCCCTGTCGTCTGTTGCCACTGCTTATCCAACCATATACCGTACAATAAACTCCATCTCAATTTCTCACACTATCATTAAATAAAGAAATATTTTTTTAAGTTACCCACCTTGGTATTGAGCCCAGTTTAAATTAATTGTTATATTTCAAAATGAATTCAAAATTAATCTTAAGGTATTTAGCCAGTCAGACCAGTGTGGCCATTTTGTTACTTCTAGTCATACAGCTGGTGAGTGCTGCCATATATTTTCCATTATAGTTTGTTATGCACTTAGGAGTTTGGGATTATGGAAGCGATGACCCCAGACAGGACGCAAATAGAGATACCTAATGAAAGCAGTGACCTCTGGAATTGGATGACCTCCAGGGGACACGTTCATCTACAGACACAGTCAACTCTTGGAGTATCGCTAAGGCTCCTGGGAACTGCTTGCGAGCATCTTCAGCTGTTTCCACTGCACAACAGGAAACAGTCTTTATCTCCATAATTTTATTCCATGTTTACCAATTCATACAGTCGGATATTTACTGCAGTGGTCCCGAATAAGCACACACAGTGCATTGCAAAAGTATTCAAACCACTTGAAAGTCACCAACATTGCCTGGATTGTAAACTGTATAGTTAAAAATAAAAATATTTTTCCAGACGATATTTTATTGTGAATTCATATGTGGGAGCTTTGCTCCCATTTGGGAGGTTTTTTCCACCCATTCATCCTGGCAAATGTGCAGCAGGTTGTTCAGGTTGGTTTGATGATACCTGTGAACCACAATTTTAAAACAGTAGCACAATCTCTGAGTGGGATTCTAAGAGGTCAGGACTGAATGGCTGCTGTAGAACAGTCACCTTCACATTTCAGTCACTCCAGTGTTGTTGGAATCACTGTCCTGTTGGAAGGTGAACTTTCTTGTCCAAAACTTTAGTTTCTCAGCAGACTGAAGCATTTCCCTGTGTTTTGCTCCATCAATTCTGCCTTCAGTTTTGATAAGATGCCCCGTTCCTACGCGATAGTCCCACCGATGTACTTCACTGTAGGGGTGGTGTTTCATGAGGCATGGGATTGCACCTCACGTAGTGCTTTGAATTCTGGCCAAGAAGCTCTGTCTTGGTCTCATTTGAAAACAAAACATTTTCCTAGCCTTGTGGGAAACTCCAGACATGCTTTGATATGATTCTTTTTGAGTAATGGCTTCCTTCTTGCCGGCCTTCCGTACAGAGCTCTGGATACTGTGGACTGGTGAATCTTTCAGCCACTGAGCTCTGCAGCTCCTTCAGGGTGACTATTGGCCTCTCTGTAGTTTCTGTCACACATCTACATGTTGCTCAGACACTGAGTGTTGAGGGACGGCTGTGTCTGGGTGGTGTGAAGCAGCTTCCACTTCCTCCTTATTGACCCAACAGCGCAACAGGCTGACTGGGAGATCCAAACACTTGTAAATTATTTTGTACCCTTTTCTTAACTTATGCATTTCTCTGATTTTTACCTCTAACTTCTGTAAGATGTTCTTTAGTCTTAATTCTCCCACCTTTCCTTCAGGTTGACAGCCTCACCAATGATCCTTGCCACAAGTGTTTTTTTATCTAGAAGATGTGGTTGTTACTTTAGTGGTTTACAGGTAGAAATTATATCCAATTACGACACAGTTGTGTCCTCATTGAGGAGTAACGTTGTCTAAATGTGGACTTCCCAGAGCTCAGTGGTTTAAATACTTGTACAAGCAGCTCTTTACCAGTGGACAGCAAACTGCAGCATTGGGATGCTGCTCTAAGGCTTCATTATGCAGTTTGCCCCATCAGCAGAACTGGAACAGGAACAGAGTTGAGGTATCGGGAAAGGCCTCAGTTCACCTCCATCTCCAGTTTCCGCCACTTCCTTGCAGTTCTGACTTCACGTTCTTATTACACTATTGTCTAAACTCTCCCCAGAATTACAGCCATTTGCCAGTTACAAAGTGCTTCCTATCGGGTGCCAACCTCAATAACAATATTTCATTAGGTGTAATATGTAGTAGGAAACCGGCCTACAGATTTTATTGTGTCAGAATATGTATGAGAAGGGTTGTATTTAAGGAACTGGCAAAATGTCAGCAGGTATTTCTACTGGAAGCAGTTGTTTCAGTGAATGTTTCAGTGAATGTGTTTGGTTAATAATAATGCATGAGAAATGTGTAATTCTGACAGTTTATAAGAAAGCTGTCCTGCTGTAATGGCTTTTCAAATGAAGGTCCTTTAAGTGTCATTGAGAGTTCTGTATTTTGATGCTTTCCCTATGAATTATTGTAACTTTGCAAAATGGTGTGTTGCAGCTCTCCGAAGCAGAGTGGGATGACCTCTTGGAACAGTTTGAGGAGAAGAGCTACCTAAACGCCCGCCGCTGGAAACCAGGTCAGGACCCCTACAAGCTGTTTGCCTTCAACCAGCGTGAGTGCGAGCGGACCCCCAGCAATCGCGCCCTGAGGGACACCCGCCACTATAGGTATGAAGCATCCTGTCTAGGTGGTTTTACTGCAGGACTGAGCAATGCCTACATGAGCCCAGTGGTCCTGTTCTCTGTCACTTTACCCTTATTTCTCCATTCCATCCGGAGCCTAAGATGGTGCTGTCCACTTGGCTCAGTGGTTGTGACACAGGAGCATGTGTTTTAAGGAAGTTGGTGGCAGCAGTGTAACAGCTCCAAAGAACTGATTTATCCTTCTTTGAATCAGTCTCGCTGTACAGTTTGGTTGATATGGAATTTGGTTGATTTTACTTTTTTGCTTTTGTTATTTACTAGCTGAGTTACCTGTTGCTGGGGGTCAGAAAGGTGTAGCAGTGAAAAGGTAAAAAGTAATGACATATTATATATAACCAGGCAGTTTTACTGTTAATGTAGTTGTATTTAGTACATAAGTGTTGTGTGGCTGTCAGACAGATGAACATCACAGAGTGTGACGTGTCGATCGTCAAGGAGAAAGAAAAAAACTAAATATATACTGTATCACCAAACTTTATTCCCCTTACATGACTAATGTGTCCAGCGCCATTGTGTGTGTGTGTGTGTGTGTGTGTGTGTGTGTGGAAAGAAGATCCATCAATGTCTTTACATACACTATATGTATGACATCTCTATGTGCTGTATGTGATGTCCCTACTCCCGCTTCTCCAAACCTTGTCAGAGACCAAATTTTAACTTTTCAAAATACTGGTTCCTTTTTAAAATTTAATAGGCTTGACAATACAAACACCTCACTTAGGGTGAAAAGTACCTTTTTGACAGGTTTCAAGTGTGGGCCTTACAAAGCTGTGCATAAAGAACAAATACACAAACAATGAGACAAACAGAGACTGCGTGACAGATATTAGGATTTATTATTCTATGTATTATGAGTGTGTTGGGTTATGTGGCCTGTGTGCTCAGCTGCTGTACGTCAAATTTCCTTGCAGGGATCAATAAAGTCCCATCTTATCCCATACAAACATGATATCAGTATAAAAATAACCACATTTATACAAACATTGTACTCAGCTGTGTTTTGTCTGGATGTATCATAAGTTTAATGATTTATGGTATGTAGTAGAACAAGTGAGGCAGCACAGAAGTCACTGTTCAGCTGTGGTTTGGCTGCGAAAAGCAGGACAAGTTTAGGAATTGAGTCCCTTTTTCCAGCTTTCTGTCCCACATTAGTTACTTAAATGAGGAGGTTTGGGAGTTGCATGTTATGGGGGTCCAAAGTAGTCCTGTGGCTGGAGGCAAGAGCAATGGAGGGGCTAGGGGGTCGTGTGTGTAGAGCGCTACAGGGTGGTGGTGGGGACCACAGAATCCCATCTGTGAGCCCACCTGCCAAGCTCGCAGCTTTTAGCGATCAGCAGACATGACCTCACGGAGTGCAAACAGCAGGCTCTATCGATTTACACGCTGCTCCAGGCTTGTTATTCCAAACCAGGAACATCGTCTGAGAGACGTGACCGGGCAGCAAAAACAAGGTCAGTCCCTGAAGCGGAACAACACCCCCATATGCAACCCTAACCTCACTTCGGTGGTGGGGTGCTGAGGTTGATGGGCCCAAAGCCGCAGACAGATCGGTCTGCTTCCATCCTCATCCTCCAACGAGGAGTTTCGATTAATTCCCTCACTTTGGTTTCCACGGCACTGTTTCACACTCACGTGGACTGAGGCTTTATATACCTCCCAGCAGCTGAGCAGCGCAAGAAGACTTCTTTACACTTTGGCTGTTGTTGCTTTCCTAGTGTCCATCACCCCTTGTTTGCTGGTTTCACCTGGTATAATGTTGGCGAACAGGGCCCCATTTGGACTGTCCATCCACACTGTCAGCTTAGTGAATAAATTCATTTGCATTGTTTTCATTGATCGCCTTCTTTTTTTTGCCGTTTTTTTTCTTTTTTATTAAAGGTTGAATAATGCATAAGAAATCAGTATCGTGTGTGTATGTGTTTTGTTTGTGAGCTGAACGAGGACAGGTACACAGCCATTATAAAGCAGTTAATGAAGCAAACTGCTCACGTTCTGTTAAGCTGAGTTGTGACAGCTGCTGATCTGTGTCTATTTGAATGGGATTTAGTGATAGTTGAATAAGAATGAGTGCCAGTTTTGGGGGCTTAGGAATGTATAACTTTTTTCCATTAAAGCCAAAGGTAATCTTACAATCGGTTATGAGAGTTCGCCTTATGAAAGGTTTGAACAAAAACCCCTACGAGAAGACACGGCTTTCCAGCTCGTCTTCGTTTTATTTCCACTCGTTCTCTTAAGAGAAAACTAGCCGAGCTCATTCACACTCGGTACGGCTCCGCTTGTGACGTGGCCTTCTGCTAAGGTTCCTTTTGCTCTCATGGTTCCATGTCAGTCTTTATTAAGAAATCACTCAGTCATTTTTTTATTTGTATAACACACTGAACATTCAAGATTTTTTTGAAATGCTTCCCAGAGTGTGAGCTTTTTCCCACAGGGCAGTGCACAATGAGACGGAACACAAAGATGGGAGAGAGGCCGCAGGGAATTTATAATTATAGCAGAGAAAACGTGTTAATTAGCTCCGTTTTTTGAAGTCCATCCTAATGCCAGCTTATTGTGACTGTGATACAGATTAGAACAGTATTCCCAGTGGCTCACACGGGGAGGGCGCTATTCCAGGACACAGGCTGGATGCCAGTATCTCGGACGGACTCTGCGAAGTACAGAGTGGAGTTCTGCAGCGCATGACTGTCAATGAAGACAAGGGAGTAAATCTGATCATATGCTCCACCTTCAGGTCTGGAAGGCAACTGCTGATGGCCACTTTCTAGTACTGCAGTTTTGAAATCTGCAGTGTAAATAATCTGCTTTGTAGACCAGGCAAGACCTGGGAGGGGAATTACGGACAAACAAGACAGAAACTGAAGAGGGACTTGAAATTTACATCATCTCGCTGGATTTTGCGCCGTGCTTTTAATGGACGTGCAAAGTGCATTTACAACCATTAGCAATTCAAAAAGGAGAGAAACCCCTTTGATTTGTGGCTCATTGACTGGGAAGTTTGGGCGCCTTTTAATGCTACCACTAACACCATCTCCAGGGTTGTCTGTTTCTTAAATGAATAACTGTGGCCCTAATCTAGGTTCTCAACTGCTGTCCAAGTCTGAAATTCAGCGGTGGATTTATGACCTACCAAGAGATTACAGTTACTCTTCTTTTTGCTGCGCAGCAAATACCTGTTGGGCTACTATTATTATTATTATTATTATTATTGTTGTCGTTGTTGTTCTTGTTGTTGTTTAATTTATCTTAGCTCTGCAGAGATTTATAATATACTGTTCAAACTATTTCTTTTGAAGCACAATTTGAAGTTGAAGTACAGGTAAGCAGTTAGCAGTGACGTGGTGGTAAACAAGCACGATTGTCAGAAAACAGACAAGTCTAGGGTGACAGACGGGTCCCAGTCAAGTGCGCTGTACAGTGATGCCCTTGTGAGTTTCAAGAGGGGGTTAGAACTGCTGTGTCCAGCGTGATTCCTGCCCCACCCACCATCAGCCGCTTCTGTTTCACCCCGCACTGATTCCCCATGGCAGTCCTGTGCAGTGGGGGCACAGTGGAAAGAGGTGAGGTGTGTCACTTTCACGCAGAAGGCCGCTTGTTCTGGAGCTGCTGCTCGTTCATCTGCACCCGCATTGCTGATATTTTTATTTATTGTCAAGGGAGACCAATAAACTGATCTTGGCATGTATGCTTTGTTTAAAAATGCACAATTGCTGTAGGAGCGAAGCGTTGCCCCTGTTGTGCCTCATCAGCAAGTGAGGGAACACGGGGGTGCCAGCTGCCAAGCACACTTTCACCCTAATATTTATCTTTAAGCCAAAGCCAATTAAGAATATTTGCTGGAAGCTCGTGGTCCATGAACAAAATGTCTGTAGCTGAGGCCTTGTGTGATGCCAACCTTGGTGATATTCACTCTATTACCACCCTTCTTTCTGAATCGTATAATAGTTTGTCTCCCTGCGAAATGGCTGCAGGACAGAAATAGGAAATCGAATGAGTCGGCACAGGCTTGGGTATTTTGCCAAAATGTTTCACGTGCCTTTTTGGCCAAACCTGGTACGCTTTCTGTATATAGAATTGTTTCCCTGTATGCTGTTTTCATGGCATCCATCTAATCTGAAGCTGTTGGTCTTTTCGATCTCCGCGATTTTGCCAGGGATCGTAAACGTGCGGAAAACTGAATCCACGAAATAAGCAAATTGGAAACTTAATTGAATTGGGAGCTTCTAAGGATTTGTACGGTCAAATGATGGCCCAGGGGCCACGGGGGTCTGGCTGAGTGTAGTCTGCACACATCAAAACCACCTCACTTTGAAAACAAAATTAAGAAATAATACATCTCACACACCCCCTTGCACTTGCTGACTCTCGCTTCAGCCCCCTGCAACGCCTGCAGTCGACTGCACCTGAAATCAAATATGAATCATTCTCGGTCCCAGTGAAACAACGTTCCACCGCTTGGTTCCGTCATCTTGATTAAAAGGGGAGAGGAGGCGATTGAATGGGATTACATTCTTCTTAAGACGCCTCATTCTTCACCTTCGACGAAAAAAATAAGCGTATTAAAATCGGCACGCCTGGAGGGTTTCTTGCTCGTATTTCTTGGTCCCAGTTGTTCTTTCTCCGCTGCCTGTATTTAGACAAACCAAGAAGCTAAAGAACAGTATAAATCAACACGTCTCAAACAGCAGGCAGGAGAAAGACTGGGGGATGCATGAATTTGGAACGTGTTACCCAATTTGTTATTAGAAGTGCAGATATTCTGGAACCAAGAACAAAAGCAAAATCAGTTTATGCGTAAAGTTCATATACGTAGGTTTTATATTTGTATATAAGTTTCATGCAAAAATCAGTTTTAGGCCGTAGCTTAATAGGCTGTCACTTTACAGAAGCATCATTCCCTTTTCTGATGTTGCACTGCAACTGGGGATTTCTGACATTATGAAAACAACCATCAACCTCAATTGTAAAAATGATATGATTCGTTGCAATTCAGATTTGAGCCCGATTATACAAACAAACCTGGAAATGGAGGCAAAGGTACTTCTTCCCCACATCCAACCCCTCTCTCTCACCAAAAGTTTAAGGCACCACCCCCTTTTTGAATTGCACCTTAAAAAAAGCCGGTGTCACCAGCTTTAGCTCTCAGGGGACAGGGGCTGTGAGGCAGATCAGCGAAGTGCTCTTTATGACACAGCCCTCAGCTCTGCCGAGCATGAAAGAACAGCCAGGCTGCAGTGGGGTGGGGTGGGCTGGGGTGGGCTGGGGTGAGCTGGGCTGGACTCAGCTGGGCTGGGGGGGGTAACACAGTGTCCGGTGGCATGAGCGAGATGTAATTGGACTGTCAAGAGGCAGAGGGATATTTGGCTCGGTGCTGAGCTGGGGGTAGGGGGGGCTGAGTCAGGGCTTTTCATACCCCTGATGAAATAATTCATGCAAATGAGCCAGGACAATGAAGCAGTTTTGTGGGAGAAAAGCTTAATTATAAAACATCGATGTCCCATTGTTGTTTTTCACCTGGTGACAACCCAGGTGATGGTTAAGCAGGGATGAAAAGAGGCACTGTGGACCACACCGTGTTTCCACATCTGTACACATCGCTCTTCTGCAGGTGGCATAGTGATTATATCTTCTGCCTTCAAGTCAAAGGCTCTGGGATCCAGTCCCATACCCATAAAATTCTTCCAGCTCTATAAAAGGACAAATCACTGTTAGTCGTTTTGGGGAAAAAAATCAACAAAAAAATCTAAATGTTTGTTACCTGTCTTCCGTTGTCATGCCGTGGTGACACGATATGGTAGTGCCACAGGTTCTGCTGATATACACACTGTTCCACTGTTGATGTCTTTATTACTCCCATGGTTTTTTTGTTTCACCAAACTGCTGCTGTCAGTTATCATTTTTGCTCTTTAAAGCAACCGTATAAAAATATAGAAGTGTCGCTTCTATGTGACACAATTTGTATGTTCGACACTTTGGCGAAGAACCTGCCTATCTCACTCCATCAAAGCGTGTCAAGTTGCTAACCTCATGTGGGCTGCACACTGCCAGCTGGGCCCAGAGTCTGGATCGCCACCTCAGGCCATGGAGATCCTCAATGTGAGCAGTTTTAATTGAACTTGACCAATGAAGCACATGACTGAACTAACCGTCTCCTTAACTGAGGTAAATTTTGATGTCTTGTTCACTACTTAGTTAGTGGTCATCTTGAACATCTGTAGTCACTTTGACCCTGACAGTGACCCAAGCAGCCGAAGACCTAAGGTTTTGGAATTGTTTTCTGTTTTGCTTTATTGTACAAAAATCCTGTCCTATCCTATCTTCTCCTGTCCTGTTTTGTGGAACAGCTAGTCTGCTTGTGTTCTGGACTTCCCAGCCTCAGAAAACCACATCTGCAGTTCCTCTCTCCTCCTCCACATCCCCAAAACTGTGGTCCTTGAGCTGTGCAGTCCTGCATATGTCACTTACCACATGGTTTACACTTGAAACACCACATGAGCTCACTTGCAACCCAAATAATTTAAACAGAATGAGGGCAAAAAGACCTGAGGGTAAGTGGTAAGTCTGGGTCTTTATACACTGGACTTTCCAACAGCCACAGAAGTGTGTGAAGGAGCAACTGCTTGGTAACCTGAGTGGCACTGTGCTGCCAGGCAGTATCGACAGCTGCTGGACGCTCACTGGGGGTGGGAGCATTTCAAAGGTCTCGGCTTGTGCAATGGGAGACGTAAATGCTCTAAGAGGTCTATCAAGTTACAGACATGTTGTCACACCCTCAATATAGGCCGTCTGCTGCCCCTGTAACTTCACCTCTGCGAGAATCCTTGGGAGAAAGCGTCTGCTTTTCAGAATCTCTTCTCAATCTGCCAGTCACTGTGCAGCACCGAATTATCCGTGTAAAATGTTAGTTTTGCTAACTGTGTACGACAAGGCGGCGCACTCTCCCGAATGCGAAACTGCTCAATACATTATTCCAGGGGCTACTGGAAAAAAAGAGGCAAAAGTAATTTACTGGAAATAAAATGCAGCTTAGCCAGACATCGTGCAGGGTGCTGCAGACATGGCCACAGCTGTCCTTTCTGAGCCGGTGTTCTGAAGGCTGCAGACCGGGGTGCTGAAGATCTGGGAAGACAATGGCACTGCGTACCAGTGGCTTTTACAATCTGGTGCATATTAAAGACCCATCTTAGTCATGCAGCAACTCTCCGAGCAGATTGTTGCGATCTGCTGATCCTTGACTTGTTCAGAGACCGTGGGAAGGTATGGTGCGGCACTGCAGCGCTTGGCGTCCGCTGAGTAAATCCGCCATTCCTGACTTGTGCTCTCACTGATGGATGGCACGGTGTAGCACAGCTGCTTGAATAAATAATAACATTGTGTTGATGTCATAACCCATGAGATCAACTTGGTCTTGCAGTCGATCTTCCGTCGTGTTGTGGCGCCTTCCACCACTGCCCAGCTCTGACCCAGAACAGTCGGGAGATGACGTCTGTCCTGGGGGGCAGATGCGAGCTCCTGAGTCGGGTTGCGAGCGCAATTACTGTTGAGCGTGTCGCTTGAATAGCATCTCAACCCATTCTCAGTCGCCCGCTGCTTCTGCTGCTAACAGATGAACTGTCCAAAGTAGGCCGTCCTCAGGACAATACAGCTACGACGGAGGGGCCTTTAAAATGGAACCATTCCACCCCACTGTGCTCCTGGCATGAAGCATCGCAGGTAATTTCTTCCAGTGCTCATTAAATGCAGGGTAACAGAAGGCTGTGTGTGTATGTGTGTGTCTGTGCACATTTTCGCTTTGCTCAGTGTTGCCACACGCCTTCTACACTCCTGTGCCAGATCAACCTCCACATTTTGATCACGCATCTCTTATTTACGCTAATCATTGTTGCCCTCCTGAGATGCAGAAGGCGCAGGGACCACGGGCGCAACGCGACAGAAGGGAGAATTCCTTTTGCTGACCTCTTTGCTGGTTACTGGCGGTACTATTATTGTCAGTGTGTACGCTGTTCTTTTGCTGTTATCGCTGCTTTGCTGTTATTTCTTGCAAATAAAGTGCATGCCTGACAGCATCACCAGTGTGCAGTTTAGCATGGCCCCTTTTTGGGACAAAAATGGTGCGCGGGTCGAATGCAGCAAAGGGCTGGTGCTTTTTCACTGAGAACAAAAGGTTGGAGGAGTACAGAGCCGTTTTATTTCGACAAAACAAACAGAGCGTAACGGCTGCTGCAGCAAAATCTCCTTCCCAACCTTCTGCTAAAAAAAGGAATTAGCAGAGATTACATGTTAATTTCTGACCTCAGGCCGCCTTCAAATGATCAAGTTTTGGAAATTTATAGTGGTGCCAACTAAAGCTTTTCTGTTCTGTATTGCCTGAGAGGGAGTCCAACTATATACTGCATGTGGGGCAAATGTGCATGTAAGCCCTGTGTTACAAATGTTTGAGGTGTGAATTTTCAAAGGTACAAACATTTCCACTTATTTATTTCAAGCTAATAAAAATATAATTATATAATAATAATATAATACTGCAGCACAAATGTAGTGTGTGAGTGCGTTGTTGTAGCAAGGCCCTGCGGGGTGGTCCAGCACCAACGCCTGTTTCATGTAAACAGACACACACATGACAAGACCCCTTTCAGCTGAATCCCTTCACACGTGTGCAGCCAGGTGGTTACAGCGAGGTGTCACATTTTAAGGTATTTCCATGAGGTGGTGTTGGGGGCATCATCGGGGTGTCAGAATGAGGTGGGGCCCTCCAACCCTCATTTAAAGGAGTGGCGCCACAGTGGAGGGGGGGGGGGTCTGGCTGGACCTCAGAAGATTAAATCACTGAGAATAATTTTGCTGTTTTATCGCAGCTCAGAAGCATAAAAAGAATCTGCACATTGATTATTTCAATCCACCTTTCATGTTTGGGGATTTATGAAAAAGATAAAGTAATTTAAATGAACTCAGTGGCCTTGGCACATTGTTCCTCATGCTTAAAAAAAATCCAATTTGGTGGATTACTGCTTTTTTCTTTCTGTTTCAGACCGAATTTGTTGATATTTCATAACCTTTATGCATAAGTAATCATGAGAACTCGACCTCACATGAGACGCAGGTCAACAAGTCATAACCTGGTTGTGAAACATACATAAATTATTCATGTGGGTCTGAAGGCTTGTTTGAGTTGGATGGCAAAAGGTTTTTGTCAGCAGATAGCTTTGCAACAGCACATTATTTCAGAGGCTTATTTGGCAACGTTAAAATTTTCACATCGCTAACAAGCCAGTTCCAACAGCTTTAAAGGCCGTCCCCAAAACGAATTTGGGCCAAAGTCAGAGTGACGCGAACGCGAGGGAAACGAATCCATCACAACTGCCGGTGCTTGGCTGGCACGTCATTCTGCACGCCTTCGAGGCCCGTGTTCACTGGGGAGCGACGTAATGAATGGTGCTGCCTCAGGTTAACTGCCCGACTGTTAAATCACATGCAAAATTACACTTTGCCTAACATCTGTCGTGGATCCCCCTTCATCCACCACTCCTTCCACGCCCGTGTGTATAGGCAGGGAGGAAACAGTGGTGATGGCAGTGACCCGGGTTTCTCCGGTCTTTGGGTGTGTAATAGAAAAGCACAACGTGACATTTTCATATCTTTGTTTCGTCTGTTCATCCATTCGTTCACAGCACACGAGGCAGGTTGCATCCTCAAAGGGACAGCGGTCGTCACAGGCATATTTATTGTTATTTATTATTACTAAATGTTACTCAGACACCTGAGAGGTGTAAGATTTCAAACGTATTATTTTTGCTTAATGGGTGGATATCGTTTTGTTTCTAAAACTTAGTCAAATAATTAGTTTAGAGATGGCAGGTTTGCTGTGTTCTGAACCGACTGAAAGCATTAATCCACCGTGGTCCTTAATAGAGACAAAGTGCGGAGTTGCCCTGAGAAGCTAGCTGGGTACCCAGCCTCCAGGCCACTGACAGTGACATTTTGAGCTCCATTTAAATGGCTGTTAGCGCGGTGCCGATGTCCGCGGCCATCAATAAGCTGGTGCCGGATTAATGGCTGACAGGCTGCTCTCATTTTTACTCCGTGCCGCAGTCATTCGAGGTCTGCAGGTTCCAGGTTCGCTTTTTGCTTCGACTGTGGAAAGAACAACGTTGCCGCGTTATGGAGAAGGATGTTATTTTAAATCTCAGAAACGCTATAGTATAAGAAGGCCTCGGTTGGTGGAGAATGAAGTAGTAAATTTAATCGTGGTGCAGCCAGTTGTACAAGAAACAGTACTGTGATCTAATTACGCTGTAAGTTATGACTGGTCGGCTTAATGGCACTCGAATTGCCTACACGGCTTCAGTGAAATTCTAAATTTGTAAGTCAATACTGCGTCCCACATGCCTCCGATCAATAGATCTTGTTAATGATAGGAAACCATTACACTGAACGATAAGTCCATTTTTAACATTTGGAAGACAGTGCGATAAAACACAAATAGATGTAATTTATTCAGCCACACGTATCAATTACAGACTGACATTTTCCAATAGACCATCAAAGCCAGGGAGTCTGAAAGCTTTCCAGAGCAGAGGCACAGTGCAATGTCAACCCGAGCCATAAACACACACTTCAATTCCGGTGAGCAAACAGGGTGAAAAAACTTCTTTATTTTAAGACTCAGCAGGAACCAAATGGCACCTTTTGAATTCAGAGGTTATGGACAAACTGTCAGGAATTAGTGCTGGCAGTGGATATGTGTTCTGTCCATTTACTTTGATTTACCCTGATGTAGAGTGGGTCACCTTGCCTTGAAGAACATGTGCCCGTTCTGTTTGCTGAGACTACAAGCACAGGGGGCCCAGTGGCTAAGGACTAAGAAGTTTCTGGCTTGAGTGCAAGAACTGCGAAAAGATCTTGCTTTGGACCATATGATTCATCTGTGTAACTTGACAAGCTCTGAAGCTCCTCGCCATGTAAGTTCCTTTAAAGGAAAGTGTCCCCTAAGCAGCTGAAGCTAATGCTGTGTGCTTGGACCAAGGGCGTTGGCAGAAGAGATGTTGTTCTCACGCAGCAGATCTGTTGATGAGGCTGAAGGGACGTGGCTGCAGGTGCTCCCACCTTACTTAATGTGCTTCATGTGCCCGTGGTAGTGACTGGAGATCAGTCAATGTACTAGACCTTAATGAGAGCTTAAAGCAGTCAGCTTATGTCGATCAGGCCAAGATCAGGGTCATGGGTCAAGTAAGTGTGTGTGCTTTAGAAAGCAGTATGCTTTCATGCAGGTATGTACCAGCCCTGTACACTGGCCTCTGTGTCTCAGTGATGTATGTGCAGTAATGCCTTGGTTAGGACTACCTCCTTAGCACTGCTTTGCCATTTGTCTTTTTGCATTTCAGCCCCCCACAGAGTAATTTATCATCAAGGTTTGCAATATTTTAAAAATGTTAAAAGAATATTTGTAAACAATTTTTGGGGGGAATTTCATATTTGTTGTCCACGAAATAAATTGTTTTCTTTGTTTATTTGCTATGATTAAGGGTTTAACACATGAGTTGTATTATGCGCACAGTTGGCAATGAACTGTACACCTACCCTGCTAATCAAGGTGAAACTAAATACCGAACAAACAGAGACCTGTTTTTGCTGTTCCCAGGATCGTGTTCTTCTGGAATGAGACCGATGTTGTCATACCTGGAATCTGATGGAGCTGCGACTCCTAAGCTGAAGGAGGAGCTCCAATTGCTCCTCTCACCAATGGGACCACCTCGGTTTTCACCTTCCACATTCTCTCCAGTTCTTCTCTCGATCCCTGGTGTTTCTCCAGCTTCTAATCGTCCTTCTTTCTGATGTTTCTATCACTCTGAATCACCACATCGATCACCATTGCTGTTTTCTCCTCGTCCCTCATACATATAGAACTAGGTGATTTCTGTATCAATTCAGGTTGAGCACCATGATCAGTAGCACCAGAGGAGCAGGGATTTGAACCCTGTGTATGCAGTCTGTGGACCCTAAGTTATGTCCACTGTGGGATGCTTCTTGTTCACTTCCAATGTGGAAGGACACAACCTGACCCTTGATGTAGAGTAAGCTTTCTGCCATCCTATTGCTCACAACAGATGTTCCCACTGAAGAGAACCTCTTACCAATAAATACTGTGTCTCCCCTCACTAGCTGGGTATTCTTATCACCGGGGCGCAAGCAGTGTGTATACAGAGCGTGGTGAATCCTGTTGCCATGCTCATCAATGACTTGTGTAAATGGCAGGTACATTTAGCCACAGTTTATGTGACACAGCTCTTATTGGGCTAAATTTTAAGAAGGCTTGTATTTTCCTTGAGAAATGGTGTGGTGTTTGGTGGGGTTGAGACTGAAGTCTTTGACAGGTCACACATTCTCAAACACGTTCTCTGCTTTTTTAATGGCCGTGTTAGAAATAAACCATTTTAGTTCCCCTTTTATGTGTGGAGGTAATTTGGTGTGATGGGGCATGCTCTTTACTTCCTGCATTCACACAAACCATTTGCCCTCCCTAGAGACATGGGTAGCTGCAAAAATGGCGGGTTGCTGGCGAAGGGCAGCCGGGGACGGTGGGGGTAGCAACTATTGACCGGTAAGCATCGGTCTCGGGCCTGGAGCTCTCCCAACCCAAAATGTAATGTTGATTTCAGCAGCTGCTTAGTCTAGATACACTCATCTGTGTCAGGGCCCATTTTTCAGCAGAAGGCAAATTACATATAATAACCATCCGGCCACTTAGTGCCGAACATTTTTTCCTGCTCCTAATGGACATCCTGGGCACAGAATTTGGCTGCCAATTATTTCTGTCAGAGGATATATATGACAGTGCTGCAGGATTCAGGCTCCGGAGCAGCAAAGGGTCCAACTGGGGAGAGATGGAAGTGTGTTCCTATTGGATGGCTGCTTATCCAGGGTGACCAATGCGAACACACTGTTTCTGGTAGGAGAGGGCTGCCAGCGGCCCAATTTGTACGGCATATTCAGTTACACTCAAGATGGGGCTGGCAAGTGGATGTGTCTTAACTGGATGAGATTTATATACCTTTAGTGTTGAAAACTGTGGATCAAACTCGCTGCGGCACCTCAGAGTTGTGTGTAGTCAGTTACTGGCCGGTTCTATGGTCCGCTTAATCGCAGCAAAGTATTAGCATTTGATGTCTATCGCTGAAACTCCCGGCCGTTTTGATGAACTGTTCCAATGAGCGTGATGTCTGCACCAGCAGCAGCAGGTGGAGAATCCACCTGGAGAGCAGCTAATAAAGTGCAAGAAGCTCGTTGTTGCAGAGCATCTCGGATCAAGCGCTGCAAAACGAATGAATGCGGAAGAAAGAAAGCGCTTCCCTGCGAACGTTGCTGGAAAACCTGTGACGGGGTAGTTTGATTTATTGCACCGCAAGAACACTGGAATGCATTCCGTTCCCTGAGATCATTTTTATATGTGTTGAATGTGTGTTGTAGGCCCTATGCTTCTGACGATTTCTCCCAGCATGATGGCAAGATGAGGCCTTCTGCCAGAAAGTTGTGCACTTAATCTCCGCTACAGCTCATTGGCCAGGCAAACTCTGTCACAGCACCTGTGGCTTCATTAAAAAACGGTGATGTGTGGGGTTTTTTTCTGGTTTTTTAATCTGAAGGCTTTGGCCTAATGCAGTTGAACAACCCAGAACGCTTGGCTGGTTTTTGTGCAAGCGAACGACTGGGGTGGTTATTTTTGCAGATCTTGGGGCTTCAAAAGCTCAGTGACAGATGGGGAAATAGCCATTGTTCTTAGCTGGCTGTCTGCTGCGCTGACCAATCATGGAGCTGCCAGCTAAGCAAACAAGCAGACGGGGTTCAGTCCAGGCTGAACAGAGCACGGTCACAACCTGTGTCACACCCCCTTATCTGTTAGTGCAGGTCTCTGAGGAGCATCCTGTTCATTCTGGTCTCATCGTGGATCATCCCCTGTTCCTTCTGGTCTCTGTGTGGATCATCTTCCGTTCCTTCTGATCTTGCCATGGATCATCTTCTGTTCATTCTGGTCTCTGAGTGACATATTCTGCTCCTTCCAGTCTCTGTTGAACATTGCTCTCATTGTAGTCTGTGAAGAACATCGGTGTCCAAAGAACATTTTGGTGTTCTGGTCTAATTTTCTCTGTTCATTCCCTTTCGTTTCATGATTAAAGAGATTCAGGAGTAATTTCTCCTGCTGTGAAGTACAAGGAAGAACAATGATGTTATTTTTCACTTAAGGGAGAGTGATCAGGGCAAGCACAGTGCAGCACAGCTACACTTCTCAGACCCTCTCACTTCCCACCCAGTGCCAACTGCTCCAGTGCCTCCCACCCATGGGTTAAGAGCTTGATGTGTACTGCCAAACCCTGGCCCAGCGGGTAACAAAGGGATCTTGATGCAGGCCCATGACATGGCAGCACATTTCAAAGACAAGCAAACACACAGTGGAAACAAAAAGCGGATATTAAATAAACACTGATGTAATAGAAGATAAAATATGCCAGGACTGAATTGTGTCCTTACAGTTTGTCCTCTTATTGATTTTGTTATCGTTCTCTTTGGCATTCTGATAAACCCATTTCCTTTGTCTCATTTAATAACCTCTGCCTCAACGCATATAGATCCGCCATGGAACATATGGCGTTGCATAAACAAAACGTGGCAAATCGAGATATTGCTGGAGGCATTTGGTGGAAACCACTCTGAAGGCTGCCGTCAGGCAACTGCACATCCTGCTATTTCACAGGAATAATTTCACAGAAATACACTTTCCGCAGTGCAGGGAATGTACAAATTTTCTGGGCACATATGCTTCTTCTCCACACAGATGCTTTGTCAAGCGATGATTCAAATTATGTGCCGTGTGCGACCTGTATGAGAGATTGGAATGTCTAAAATAGACCTGTGGGAATGGACCACAGTCTTCAACGCAGCCCATTGCTTGGCTTCCTCTTCTGCCAGTTTCACTTCATTTTCCTGGAGTGTCATGGAGCAACATTAAGGAGATGTTGCAGACATTAGTTACTATTGGCTTCTTTTGTTGTCATTTTTGCACCTAATTTCACTTTCAGGGTTCAAGGTTCACTTTATTGTCATTCTGCCCTTATGCAGACATACAAGAGAGAAAAATAATGAAATGAAGAAATGTAGTTTCTTCTGGACTGTGGTCCACAGTACACTGAACAGACAGCATGGCAACACAGGGCAGCACAGATAAGTAGGTGAATAGATCCATAAATAGAGAGTAATAGATTAATACATAAATAATAAATAATAGATCAGATGATAAATAGATAATGTCCGATAAAAGATCTAACTGGCGACACCGCTGTGTCTTTTTCACCACATGGGAGGTCCTCTGTGATGTCACCTCCCAGGGTTTTGAAGCCGTTTCATTTCATTGTAGATTTTACATTATCCACCTTGTTCTTTTACGGGAGCAGAATTTGTGTAGGATTGATCCTGTTAGCATCCAGTCGAGTGACTGTGTTGAGTGGTAAAGTGCACTCTGAACAGCATGTTTCTAGGCATATTTGGGCTTCCTGCGTCATCTTCTGGTTTTAAATCTCTTCGACAAGTCATTGATTTTTCCCTGTTTAGACGTGCACTCGGTCTGTTTTTCCTCTGCACCTCCGAGTTTAGATGATTTTATTTTTATCCTGTGAGCAGGTACCTTTTAGAAAACAGATTTGCTGTTCAGGTCAGGTCTTACTATAATTCCTGCCAATTTGATTTCCATGTTAGATTAAGGGAACCTGTGCAAATCCAGGTCCTAAAAACGTGTTTCAGGTGTGCATAAGAAGGGGCTGATTTATGTTTACTGTAATGAAACATGGAGGTAATTATATTAAAATGTGTTTCTGCATCCAACGCAGTAACCAGTAGTCACTGGGGTCTATAGGGGGTCAAAGAGGAAATGAAATAGTCTGAGGAGATGGAAATTCCCAGAGGAACTTACTTAAGGACATACATGTAGAGTATCTACTAGAACAAGCTGCTGTAAAACAAATGGTTTTCAATTGTTTTTATTTTCTGTAGACTGATTTGACTGTACAGCTAAAAGAATTACTGACATCAAGAGATTCAGAGGTTTCTTCCAGTCCAACATGAATGTGAAAACCAGTCAGCCAACGAGTGTGAACAGCGTAACCAAAGACAGGCTCCCCCATACAGATTTTAGACCAGTTGTGTTTCCTGGGCAGAGCTGCTCTGTGGTCCTATGGAATCGCTGTGGCACTGTCAGCAGGGCCTGTGTGTGTGTATGTGTGTGTGTCTGTGTATGTGTGTGACTGGAAGCTGCACATTAAGACAGTTGGTGTCCACAGGAGACATCTGTGGCCTGATGTTGTCAAGGCTGCTCTGGAGGCTCCACATGACTCATGTTGTACACGTGTATGAAGCTCCGGCTTTACTAGAATATATCGCCGTTTGTGGATGGCAATCTGTCCATCAGCCTGAGACTGTATGTGTTCATGTTCATTGATGCTTCCAAATAAGTGACGAGTCAATAGCCCCTGTGCATCAATTCTCTGCGCACTAAATAAACAATCTGGGCGTTTTATTAGGAGAAAAATTGGGTAGGACATTTTGTAAACCATAACATGTATTTATTAGGTACCAGATATATTGCATTTGGTATGTTTTCCTGGATATATGATGGCATATTTGATGTATGGTGAATTTCACATGTTGCATATTTCTATTAGACTGTATTTATTGATGACATTGGTTGGAAATAACACTTTATCCCAAAACTGAAAAATGTACAGCAGTGAGAAAAGCTAGACAGGCAGTAGAATATAACTCAGCAAGCAAATATAGCTCCAGAAGTGGATTATAGGGGAAGTATGTGTTTGAGTTATATGATGTTTGCGAAGTCATGCAGACACAAGTGTATCTCAAAGAGATATAGAAGATGCACAAAATTTTCTCACATTTTAGAATGTTTCTCATTCAGATATTGATTAATTTTGGTTTGATAGGTTAAAGCTACAAACATACAGTATACTTTGTCTTGTGCTTATTATTACTGGGCAGTAACTCATGCAGTTATTAATGCTGCCAAAAAATATTTTTACACCAGGTTACAATGATTCACCCATTTATACAGCTTTGCTTGGAATTCATGGTAAGTCCTTTGATCAAGGGGACAGAAAGAGGGGGACTCAAACCTGGACCCTTTGATTCCAGTGTAACAGTGCTAATCCCTGTACTTCCTGCTGGCCCCCAAAACACATCCTACCCCTATTCATCCTGAATGCTCACATATGCAGTATAAAGCTGATAACATAAAATACCAAATTTCATTTTGTTTTAGTTTTTTGTAGAAGTTGTTAGCGCTTCATGAATTAATGTGCACTTTTGTTAAGTTTTGTTTCCGTTGACGATAAAAGAACAGAACTGAGTGCAAGGTTAAAAAACTGGGCTTTGAGCTTTATTTTCATATTACTTATTTGAATCAGTTTCTTTTTAAAGTCTCTAACATTATTTTTCATTCATGAGACAGTGTTTTAGATTCACTCGTGCAATTAAAAGCAAAGCGAACAAAGGATGTAAGGCGTCTGCTACATCGACTGACCCATTTTCGCTGGAACATTCCTCCTGCAAAGCCCTTTTTTTCAGGAACAGAGGCGAATGGCTTGCGACCCCCCAGCTCCTTCCTCTCCGTACGGCAGGGGGCACAGGGGCCGATGCCCAGCGCCTTGCACACAGGCTCGGCTCCTGTGACGGATCTGTTCACAGATAAACTTGCGTCTCCTCCGTCCCCCCCCAAGCAAGGCATTCCTCGCTAACTTGTCACCGATAACAAATCAGCACTGCGGCTCTCGCTGGAGCAGCTGTGAATTTTAATGAATGTTTTAAACACCATTACAGCCGGAGATGGATGATAAGAACTATTTCTGGCCGTCCCAGTGGAGTCTGACGCTGTTGTCTGTGATACAGGCCCATGCCGCCGCCTGTTGATAAAGACCTTTTTCTAGAACGTTCCTCAGTTTCATGGCAAATAATGCGCTTGGCATGTTCTGCAGCCTATCCCTGAATTTCATCTCTGAAAAGATGTCACACACCTATAGACACAGACGTGTATGAAGAAAAATGTTGAGAAGCGGGAGCCCAACCGGGTGGTATTTTCCGGACTGCTTGCCCTGTCAAGCCGTACCGGCCGATCAAGCACCAAGCCTGTGCATTTGGCTGCTGCTTCAGGGTGGCTGAGCATCACATCCTTTTAATGTTTTTCAGTCAAGGGGGGGGGGCAGGCAGCATAATGAGATGAAGTTTGTCACGTTCATACATTTTATAACCCATTATTTTAGCAGTTTTAAAGATCAAATTTCATCTTTTACATTCTGTACACACAAGTCCTGTTCAGTGCTTCAACAGCAGAAACCTCCAGTTTCAAGTTAAAGTCCTTAACACCTGAGACACCCACTGCCTTCATGTCATCCTTGTGAAGGAGCAAGTGAAGCAGAAACTGGTGCAGGTTTGGACACCTGTATCTGGTGGCTTCCAGAAGGGCGCACAGTAGAAGAAGATGGTTTGCGCTCCACTTCTGGGCCAGATCTAGAACACAGTCTGTCAGATGTGGCCAGGCAAGGCACTGGCTGTGTGCCATCACACCTCCCCTGAGGGAGTTTATTTTCTGGACTCAAAGGGACTCAGGGCCATCTGTTGAAAGGCCCTGTCCACAGCATCCTGAGCCAGTTGCGCAGACAGGCTCATGTAGGAATATAGGAACCTGCAGGTCTCTATTGGGGCAGAAGGCATGCTGGTGGAACCTGCCCAGCAGTCCATCAGAAGGCTCTCGCTCGTCCTGAACCTGCACTAAGGACTGGTCGCTTCCTCCATGGGAGACCTGCATTCCAGACTAACTGGCAATGCAAACCTCCAGAGAGGCAGTTGAACGGAAGGGAAAACAGGAAGAACCGACCTGAGAATATTTAATGGTGCCCCAGGCCCCAGACAGCAGCAGGGTACCTCATTGAGTGAGACCCCTGAAATTGGCCTCGCACTGGTGAATAGGCAAGACCTGACAGTGTCTGTGAAACAGCGATTTTTCAGCGAAACAAGCACCGTGACAGGTGTTCCACCCGCAGTTTAGGTGCGATGCAGTGGAGATGGGGAGGGTGTCAAGGACACTGAAGGGCTCAAAGAGTGATCTGAAGCCGATGGCATTTCACTTCTGCATGTCTCACTCATTTGCAAATAAACTCTGAAATCACCACGGTAAAGACTTCACCGGTTGAAAGGGATTGCTGTTCCCAGACATAAATGGCCAGATACGAGTGATTCGGCACCATCTGCATGCTGATCTAAACAGCGTCTCCGAGGGCCGTTCTGAGCTCCAAAAGCAAACATCAATCCAGCTACAGTGAATGTTCTCATGAAGATTCAACTGCAGATACTTCCTCCCTGGATCAATTTAGCATTGCAGTGCTTAAAATAGCCTCTTTCGGGGTTTGGGGCATATAATTTGTTGATTTTCATTTCATATTCAGATATGAATAAGGATTCTTAAATAAGGATTATCTAGGAAAACACCTTCAGGCTACAGAAGGAAGCACAAGTACAAGAAAGAACAAAACAAATGTTAGAATAATAAAGAAAAAGCAAACAAAGAAGAAAGAATCAAAGGAACATATGAATCTGTCACCATGATACAATTACAAGTAAAAGAAAGTAACTAAAAGCCAAAAACGTTTTTATAAAAGTATACTTAGTTATTAAACATAGAACACAGTAGTAAAAGTAGTATGTATTAGTGGTTGTACTAGTAGTAGCAGTCATAGTAGTACTAGTGTTAGTGGTATTTGACAACTTTTGTCATTTGAGATCAATAATAAACAGCAGGGGAGCTAACAGTTAGAGAGTCGCATTTAGTAGCTCTGCAATGAAAAATGTGGAGGAAAAGCTCAAATGTACTGACTCATCAACAAGAACAGCAGTTAGAACTGTTCAGTCAGGGCTTTTGTATGGCTTTGAAAGCTGGACATTGAAGAAGCAGGAGAGTAAAAAGTTGATCTCCACTGAACTGTAATGCTGCAGGAGACATTTTAGGACACCATAGGTGCAGGAACGCGAACAGATGGATTCTGGAACAAACTCAGTCAGAGTCATCATTGGAAGCACGAAAGACAGAACAGAGGTTATAAATTTGACAAATCATTCTAAGCGTTCTTCGACTCTGCTTAGAAGTCTGTGACACTTGGAAATGTTGGAGGATAAAGAAGAGCAGGATGACCAGCAGTCAGATGGATGAATTCAACCGCTGTGGCAATGGACACAACCCTTTCGAGACTAAGGGTGGGGGACAGAACACCCTGGAGGCCAACAAGAGTGAATACATCAACTTAGTGGCATTTAGCAGCAGCAACAACAACAACAAAAGCCCATCACAGTCTATCTTTATAGTTGGTAATACTGCAAATAAAAAGAGAGGCTTGCAGTAGAAGTTGTGAAGCCAAAGTCTAAATGAATGTGACTCCTGATCTCCAGGGCAGAGCTGTTCTCCAGAATAGCCTGACAACCCCGAGGTGTTCCATCTTCTGCTTGTGTAAACACGCTGCACTTCTCTTACTCCAAGTCTGGTGCAGTGACTGTGTCTTCAGGTCTTTCTGAAGGAATTACAAATTTGTTCAGTCACCGGTGTCTTATTTTTACTTTCCAGTTCATTAAAACTGTTCTCTTTAGAGGAGCTTATTAACCACAAGTAAAACTGTTGCCTCAGATAAAATTAGAGGATTAGTGCACTGGTCAACATTAAAAGGAGGAAATCCTTGAGCGTGGAGTTAAACTGGAGGCACTTTGCAGTGACTCAGTGTAGAGTCACGTTGTGAACACAGACCTCTGTCAACAGGGAGGCCTTTGCATAGGACTGGAGGGTCATCAAAGATCATCTGTGCCAGATCAGAAAAAGGACCTTCGAAATATTGCATTTTTACTGTTTCACTCAAGGTAAAGGTGGAAGGTCCAATTGAACTGTTTGGCTCTAAGGCTGTTTTCGCAAAATTAGGATGAGTAATAAAACCATGTAATGCCACAGGCAAACACTGCCTGACAAGAACTCAAACTAAGACGGCCTGCAAGGCAGGATTTATGGCAGAATGAAGATTTATTCATTAAACAATAGGCCCATTGCAGTCCAACCATCCAACAGCTTGAAAATTCTTAGTTGCAACGGTGGCAAACGTGTGAATCGACCCAACCGAACAAATGACAGCCATGCAGGACGGACCACAAGTTACAGAGTTTGGTTGCTGCATTCCAACAGCAAACCGTTTTCAGTGCATTAAAGTCATTCTAACCGTGGATGTTGGTGAACTTGCACTGCACCTTCAGCCCTGACACTTTGCTCCTTTCACAGCAATGTGTATATGATCTGGAGCTGCAGCTCCTCTGTGGCAACAAATGTCTCTCAGTTACGACATACAAAATGTAAAGAAAATGCTGCACAGCGGTGGGCAGTGTCAACAACAAACTACCACGAAATTGTCATTAAACACGCAAGAATAGACACTTGGCTGGAAGACGGAGCATTACAGCTGTATTCAGGTGGGGTTTTTGGTAGGTTCCTCCGTTTGTCAAGCATGTTTCTACCTGCAACTGGCATCCAGTAGAAGATGCGTTTACAGACACCACACAAGAAGCCCGTCTTGCCCTGCTGACAGTTAACCACCCACCCATTTACATCCACATTCATTCATTTAACAGGCACTTTGCTCCAAAGTGACACCCAACTGTTAACCATTATCTGGCTGACACCATCCATCCGAGGCAACTTACAGCTTTCTGAATTCCTGTTTGTACATCTGAAGGTACTTCCTCATCCACATTTCAACAGTAGCTGCTCCAACTGCAGGAGCTGGTACCAACGTAGTACAGCATTAGAACCAAAACCTCCTGTTCCATGTACTCCAAAAAAGCCCTTGGTAGAACATCAGGGTTACTTCAGTGTTCAGACACATCTCATTTCCAGTCTCCACTCTCAGACAGGAGAACATCCTGATCCAGAAATGTTCGTGCCGACTGATGACTAATAGAACCCGGAAAGGGGGGGAATCTCTACCGTAGACTGTGGGATATGAACTTATTTTAAGAGAGACAACTGTTCCCATTCAGAGAGTAACAAGAGCAGAGAAGTTATGAGTTGGGATTGATGTGGGTCTGCAGTGCAGAAAAGCTGCTGGCTTTCAGATGTGAGGCCTGAAATGTGGACAAAAGATGATATTGAGGTGAAGGAACTTGGCTTTGAGCCGTAGAGGAAAGATCTTGATGTTGGACCCACTAAGGATACATTTCCAAGACTGTGGCAGTAGAAATCAGACACACCCAGCTGGTAAAATGGAATTTCACAGCGAGTAGTGTGGTGCTTAGGAACGTCACTTTGATATCTGGAGTCTATTGCTTCAAATCCTACTTCTGCTGTACTGCCCTTGATCAAGGTACTTGCTCTGAATTGATGCAGCAAAAACATTCTGTTGTATAAATGTACAACTTTAAGTTGGCAGTACAAAATTGTGTCACTGTATAGAAAGGCTAAATAAAGATTAATAGCAGCAATAACAGGGAACTAAAGTTGCAGAGATAAAAACAGTGTTTCTGCCTTTGGTCTCAATGGGAAGAGTTGGAGATCCTCAGAAGCTGCTCCCCAGAGCCTCAGTGGTGCTCCTAGGGTGGTGTGTCTCTGCCGATCAAAGTGGTCCACCATATGGTGGTCACCATATCCCAGATGGCCTTCCACTCATTAGGAAGTCTGTCAGTCATTGTCTGAGGCAGATCTTGTGATTTCAACCTCTAAGGCTACACAGCAAGTTTTATGGAAAAAAAAACCCACGGGAAGTGTTTAACAGCCCATCGACTGTGTGGAGGTGGTCTCTGGCCTTTGTGTGGTCCAATTAATTCTGAAATACTTCCCAACTTTACCTGTACTCACTTTACCATAATTGTGCTAATAATAATGGTGAGATGGTGAGCCCACTCCAAACTGAAAACCAGCAGATATCGAGCAGAGGTGTTTTAGATTCACTCTGTCCCCTTACTGCTGCTGTTCCTGTGTTGCAATATTCTCCTTGTGGTTGGTTTCAATTACTCGAGCAGCAAAATGAATGCTGTTAACTGGGCGGTAGAAAAATGGCATTGTGGAGATCCCACTCCTCTTATGGTCAGAGGTAAACGTGGTTAGCTGATTTTTAATGAGCTTGCGGTTCATTTATAATTTATAACGCTACTCCACAGGTCTCTTTCTATGGTGCCTTTATCATTCTTATCACATAGTTGCACTGTTCTTACACAACAGGATGCTTTTGTCATGTAACCCTTGGCAACGGTCCTCACAATTATCAACCCAGGTTTTTTTCGGTGTGTAGCAAACTACAGCAATTTTGGCACAGCATTTTCCACTCTGGAGAAAAGGGTGAAAAGAAGGCTGCTAAGATGTTGAAATGAGTGGCATGACTTGGAAGGTGAGTTTGGTGCGAAACCTCAGCCAATTTGGCGTTGGTTTCTTCCAGGTGCACCACACAGCATTACGGTCCAGACCTGTCACCTACGTCCATCGTGATCACCTTTCACAACGAGGCCCGAGCTGCACTTCTGCGCACCATCCGCAGGTAAGGACTGCTTTGAAAGCAAGGCTGCAGTCCACTCTTGGTTGCAGAGGTAAGGCTGTGGACGTTATATGAGATGCAAACGAAAAGCAGTGCGTTTAGTGAGCTATGTAGTAAAGATAACAGCCAGTTACAGCTGCCCACGCATACATCAAGCACAGAGGGCTTCAGCCTCCTGACCTCTGATGCCCCAAAGATTCCACAAACCCACACATGATGTCAACACCATCAGCGTGCATCTCCCTCTGCCAGGATAGTGTGATTCCCTTCAGTATCAGATGGAAATGCATCTCTCTCATTCCTGACACTTCCTCTCCTTAGCAGGTTTGAAAGCACCTTTCTCCACCCATTTCAGCGCAACTGGTCCTGCATTCAGGATCGCTTCCACAGGGTCGCTGTGGTCCGCGTGCCGTAGAGCCGGCTGAACACCTGAGAGTATATGTAGCCGGTCCGCTGCAGCCCGAGTCAGCCTTTTAATGAGCTTTGCTGACTGCACAGCCGTTCTGACTGGTTAGAAAAACCCGTCTCTCCCAGTCGGAACTGGCAGGTTTAATTTTGGGATGCCACTCCACCATCCACCTTAATTGGAGCCCCTGCAAACACCTGCAATGCTGTGGAGCTGTGCCTGGAGCCCACATTCTCCCTATGGACCCTGTCAACTTGTCTTTTCTGCCGTTTCCTCTGAGGGGGTGGGGGTGTGTGTATGGGGGGCTGGAAGCACAAACAAAGGCATTATTTCCTGGTTGAGGGGCACATCATCAGTATGTGGACTGAGGTTAATTGACTCTCCCTGCCCCACACCTTGTCCCACCACCCACATTTAAAAAGACATATAAAATTCACGTTTGTAATGAACACGTCACATGAGAGCCCAAGGTGGCGCAGTCCTGGGGGGTCTGTCTCAGTGGGTGGGGTTTAATTTGCCTGCTGTTTGTGTCACAGCCTCAGCACAGTCCCACTTTAATTATTGATACCCTCAGCCCGCAGCCTCTGGGGGTGAAACTAAAGAGAGCAGGAAGGATATTCAGGAATAAACCGGCTTTTTCAGAATTTGGTTTTTGAGGTGTAGGCAGGTTGCGCCACTGTGCTTTGGCATCTGAAACAGAGCCAGCACTGGGGGTTGTTTGTTTCTTCGATACCCGCTAAAGGCCTCCGAATCTTGATAGGTAGCTGGTCTCCCCTGACCGTCACGCTCCAGTCGTCTAGCCGCAAGCCTGCTAGAGGACCCGGTGTTGACGCAAAGTGGGTTTGAAATGCAGGCCCAGGGCTGGCTGCTGATTTGTGTGAGTCCTGACAGGGGCCATTACTGCAGCCTGACCCCCCCGGAGGCAGACGGTTGAACACTGTGGGAGTCGGTCCCCCTCAGCCTTCCCCATGGCCCAGTTTGACAGCAGTGGGGTGAGGGAACAAGAAGGATGAGCTCTGTGTTTTCACTCTTCCCTTGGGTTCAGGAAGATGGGAACTGAGGTTGTGCTCATCAGTCCAAAGTGGTGCTATATTTCCCGCTGACGTTCCCAAGAACCCCAAGGTCTCTTTGCTTAAGACTCATAAAGAAACAGAAGGTGGCCATAACTTCTGAAATGAGTTCGTAAGAGTTTGCTAGCCAGCCACTCGAAAGTCCGCTTTGGCTGCGCACTTGTGAGGATTAATTGCTTCGGCCGCAGTCCGCAGCCGCCCTGCCTGCATAACGTTTTGCTGAAAGTCACTTGTTTTGGCACTGTAATGGAAAGTGTTGAGGCCTGCTGAATACCTGCCTTATTCCTCTCATTTGACCCAAATGAAATAAAGGCAGGAATGTGACCACACGTCCTACCGACTACTGCGGTTCACATTATTAACTCAGCGTTTTAGAGATGGAGCTCACAAAGTGCTGCTCCTGTCTATAAGCACCGCGTGAGACCAGTATAATGAACTGGTTAAGAAGTAAAACTGAAAAAGGCTATTTATAGTCAAACTGCTCCAGCTCAGGGTGGTCAGAAGATGTCTTTGCTTATCAGCTTCTGTCAAATTCCAGTAGTTTACTTGCATACTTCAGACTCAAGTGCTTTTTCCCCATTTGAGCAACACGGTATTTTTACTGCATCAATTTACAGTAAATGCTTTGATCAAAGCTACTGTTGCCGGGGTGAGATTCAAAACTCGGTCCTTCGCAGTTACACCCACTTAGACCATAATTTTGGAAAAATGAAACGCGTTCATCTTTATTACTGAGATGTACTTAAGAGATATACACCTTATTGATGAGCTAGTTATTGAGATATACTGTACTAACCATGGTTACCCCCTAACCATAACTCTTGCTGTTTAATGCGCTCATACACCCTACAGATAAAATTCTCATACATAATTCACCAAAGATATAACAATTGTGGATTAAATGTGCAAGAATTTTCACGTAGAAAATTGACAAAACATTATTTGACCAAAGGTGTTTAACTTTAGCACATGACTGAAGGTGATTGGAAAGTGAGACATGTAGTAGAATTTGAGATGCTTTAGTGTCACTGTACTGAACTTCTGAAAACTGCTTGTGGCTGTGAAAGAACAGAAATTTCTGCAGAGCGCAGAGATTTCTGTTGAGTAAAGCAGCGAGTCATTCTGTATGGTTAGCAAGCTCCTTCGCAAGGTGTGTGTGTGTGTGTGTGTGTGTGTGTGTGTCTGTGTTTGTGTGTGCGCGTGTGTGCGTGTGTCTCTGTGTGTATTCAGGGGGGAGTTTCTGCTCAGGGGAACTTTAAACAGCAGTACATCTCGGCCTTTCAAGGCACTCGCCTCCATGGCTGTGGTGTGCTGTTTCACATGTCGCCGATTCAAGAGATATTCTGCAGATCCAGGAAGATTGAGTTTTTGGGCAACCGTGAAATGAAAAATTAAATGAGAGGCCTGTGAGGAGCGGGTGGACTCAGGGGTCAAAAGTCAATAATTTCTGACAAACAGAATTTCAGTATCAGTATCCAGAGCTAAATACAATATAGAAAAAAAATTATTATCTGTTAAAAATTGGTGTCATTTCAAGATTTTTTGGTGATAAAATGTCTTTTAACAGTTTTGTTTTTTTTTGGTAAAATTGTGGATAACTCTACACTGCTGTTTTTATCATAAACAACAATTCAGATTCAGTTAAGAGACGAAACGTGAGATTGTAAGTTGCCTTACAGGACACCTTCAGCCAATGCAAGAATGATAATAATAGTAAAATGTTAAACATCTTGTGCAAAATCATTTTTTGGCCTTATTTGCAGGTTTCTTTGGACAAAAGCATCTGGTAAATGAATAAGTGTCAAAGTTTTGGTATGACAGGTGTAAGATGGGGCTCAGGGTGTCCTCTCTGTACCCCCAGTATACTGAACCGCACCCCGGTGCACCTGATCCATGAGATTATCCTGGTGGATGACTTCAGCGATGACCGTAAGTACCACGCGGCGGGTCTGTTTGCCTTCTGCATGGCTAATGAACAGCTCTTCTCCAGGGGCCAGGTAGGTTTATCTGGTCCCTCACATAACTACAAACAATGGTTGCAGAAGGTACTTTGGAGCAAATCCCTGACGCCGATGTTCTGTGCCCTTTCAGCCAACGACTGCCTTCTCCTTACAAAGCTGCCCAAAGTGAAATGTCTTCGCAATGACCGGCGAGAAGGTACCACATACCCCCTTTCCTCTTCCCACACACAGCCTCTTCACAGGGACTCATGCACCCCTTGTACTGGCCATACTGGCCCACTGTAGAAAACTGCTTCTCTGCTTTGAAACATGCAGCCACCCCTTTCCCACCTTTCCCAGGTATCTTGTCATTTACTCTGAGATACATTAACATGGCGGGCAGAATGTGTCCACACAGGGATTATGCTTTAAACCCCTTGTCTGCGCACCGATCCGGACACGTTTGTATTGAGTTGAATCCTTGGATACATGCTGCTATGTTTTCACTAGCATTTTGATATCTGCCTTTGTGCAAGCAGGGTAGCCTTGGAGATGACCTGAGGTAACCTCTGCAATAAACCTCAAGGCACCTTTACGACCGAATGGAATAGAAGCTGGTCTGAGATGCAGGAACCATCTTCCCTGAAACACCTTGGTCTGCACGTTACTACTATGTGGACAGTTCCCCCTTCCCAGTCATACCAAGCCCTTGGAGGGAACCCCCCCATGCCAGGCTTAGAGATGCAGATGGAATGCTTGTTAATGAACTTGACAGCCTGACCAAAAGGTTATGGGATCAGATCCCACCAAGGGGCACCGCTGTCTCGCCCTGGCTGTGGACAAGCATTGCTTTAAGTGCAGCCATCTGCTAGCCCAGACTCTTAGGGAACAGCTACAACTCGGGTGCAGATGATCTTTAGACCCGTGCAGGTTTAATACAATATTTTCCAAGTCATAATGATGTTACTGCTCTGCTGTACAAAATGCACATTTTCCGCAGTATATTTTCCATGTTTGATATATTTCCCGATAGCAGCTGATCCTACTGCAGTACATATGTAGCCCATGTCAGGGTTTCATTATACTTTCTTGTAACGCCTCATACAGTGTACAAGTGAATATGAGTAATGTTTGCTAACACTGCCGCCCCGGTCCTATGTGCACCGAGTGTTTACTCTTTAAATGGGTCCTACAGACATCAACAAGGTGCAGGCAAACTATAAATAAATGAGAATGAATAATCCAGAGAAATGGGAGCGGTGTACAACAGTCGGACCCAGAGAGTTGAGGCTGCCATGTGGGGGAGGATGAGCTGCAGGTATTAATGCTGGGGAAATACAGTGATGAGATGTGTTCAAATGTGTTTTTGACCAATTGAAGGTGCTATAAGGGTCAGTACAGTATATATACAGTACATAACTGCCTGTGTACCACGTACTACCGAATAGAGAAGCTATACCTTTAATAAAAGCCAATAACAACAAAAAGCAGTCTAATCTATGAATTACAAATATAAAATTCCAAATTTTTAAAATAAATACGAGTGAACCCTGTTTTATGCAGTTAATTTTTTTTCTGAAAATGCTGCACAAATCAAAATTGCAAATATTAGGATTCTATGTGACATTATTTTAAATGGGAGAAAATTATGTGTTTCAGCCCATTTCAGAAAAACCTCAAACCAGCCTTTCCGAATATCACTAAAACATTTACCATGCAGCATTGCACCACACACACACACACACACACACGCACACACACGCACACACACACACACACACACACCCGAGATATGAGCTTTTCTGGTCTTATCACCTTCTTTTTTCAGTTTTTTACACCAGCTTTTCTGTGTTTTTGGCCGTTTTGCTAGATTGCTCTGTATTGATGAGACTGAAGTGAAGACACTGAAAAAATGCGTAGAAACAAAGCAGACGTGAGGCATGAACCTGTTGACATGAAGAAAGTGGTGAGGCAGTACAGGAACAGGAACGAGCTGCTGCCCTGATTCCTCCTGGGAGAAGTTCTGCTGAAGCGTTACTCTGCCTTGTAGTGGAGTGACTACTGCACAGAGCAGGAGCTGGATTAAAAGCTTAGCTGTTACTGCGAAATTGCATATACCGGAGCTGCCTATTCTGGGGTTTACCTGTATTTTTTTTGCATTTTTCAAAAATGGCATTTTTAAAAAAAAATAATAAATTAGTTAAAAGGCTTAAATAAAAGAGTTACTGTAAAACAGGTTAACTAAGGTGTCATGTGAGGAAAACTTGTCGTTGTACCTTTTACTTAAGTAAAAAATACTGGTAGAGTTTTTACCCAGTTAAAATACAAACTTGCAATGACCCTGAGCAGACCTACAGTTGAAGATATGAACCATATCGAGGATATAAGGTGTGATTTATGTAAGGGCTTTGCGTAATGGTAAGGAATTCAGTTTAATGAGTTGTCATGATAATCGTAACTAATGGTTTGTTTCTTGGGAGAATTCGGACATTTCCGCACCAGTAGGAATAACTCATTCGAGTTTCCGCGGGACGTGCGGCAGAAATCATTACTCGGCCCGTTTTGATTATATCGCCACATAATTTCATGTTATTATTTCGGAAGGTGGGTATTGTTTGGCGTTTCACCTGTGGCGTAAACCATGCACTGTGGGAGCTGCCTTACAGGACACGTTTCATTACTCTGCCAGGACTGTCTGTTCTCAACTCAGCACCAGCAAAAACAAAAAGAACGTCCAAAGTATTTAAGGTTGATTGTGTTTTTAGCGCTGTAAACATTGTGTTCGGTTCTGCTGTGTGAGCCCTATTAAACGGAGGTGGAGTCATTACGCCAGCTTCTCGGACCCCCCGCCCGCCAGCTCGCCGGCCCAGATCTCTGCTAACGCGTACTTTTCACAAAAGTCCGCCTGCGCACGGCGGCCGAGTTCACCCATCCAGAAAATAAAGTGTTATTGAGGATGAAATGGGATTTTTAATTGGTTGAAGTCATGCTGGTGCGAAACTTAAGAGGGGTCCTGCTATATTTTCCCAGTGACTTTCAGTACAGAGCAAGCAAATATCGATCTCCCCCTTAAATCCCAAATGGCCTTTAATCATTCCGTCTTTCCAAATGGGCTTTTTCCTCGATTACGGTCTGAGCTTTATTCCTATTTTTAGGTTTTTTTGAGGGTTTCCTATAAAAGAAGAGGCATCGTAATTTGCCTCACGCAGCATCGACCATCCAGTTTTGTTTTACGTAATTGCTCATAGCCCCTGTAGGCCTTCAAACTAGAAGGTTTTTATAACAAGTCGAGAGTCATTAGCATTCTAGTTTTAATTTTTAAATTGCTCAAAGTTAATAAAATACTGAGTCTTACAAAGTATTTTTTTGTATTACAGCTAGAGCTGCTGTTTTTGCAGAGCCAAACCTGTGAATAAACTAAGCAACATTTGTAATTTTAAGCTTTTCTTGATTGTGACTTAGTGGTAAAAGTGACCTTGTATTTACAGTCAAATGAATTTCATCCTCATTGTGTTTGAGTTGAGGAGCCTCTGTGCCTAACAGTGTTTTCTAAGTTTTATCCAGATTTTCATTTACATTGTATTATTAGAAGCAGGATGGTGCTGTGGACTGGACTTTCCCACCATTAGGCAGGAGGACGACTTACTTCTCCATCCCCCAGGGCTGATCCGGTCAAGAGTACGAGGAGCTGACGTGGCCCACGGGGAGGTGCTCACCTTCCTGGACAGTCACTGTGAAGTTAACAAAGACTGGTTGCTTCCGCTGCTGCAGAGAGTGAAGGAGGTACTGTACACACTGCCACCCGGCCCCAGTTGCCCATTATAGCCATTACTCAAAAGAGCTTCAACCCAAAGCCATGTTTCCTGTGACCTTTCCTAGGAGCGCTACTCAACCACACAGCAGCTGAAGGATCACCTGCTAATGGTGCAGAAATGTGATGCTTTTAGGGGGGAAACAATAGGCTTCCTGGTGACCGCTGTCCTAACTGGCCCGTAGCGTCTCTGGTGGCAGCACTCACTCCGCAGCCTAGGCCCAGCCACTTCAAACCATGTCACGATGTCCAAATACAATACACTCAGAAAGCTGCCTTTCTGCAGGCTTCAGGTGACAAAACACGACAGAGAGCTGGTCAGGAGGTCAGAGGTCATGGAAAGATTGCAATAGCGAGTAACATTTTTCAAAGTAACTTTTTAAAAGGCCACTTTCAGCAAAGCGCACAGCCGTCACAGCCCCTCATTCGCTTGTCATCAGACCGCCATTCCAATGCCAGTTTGCATTTTCCATCCTGGTTGCCCTGCTATGTAATTTATGTGCAAATATTGGAGTCCTTTGTCTATGAACAATCGATACCCAGAGAAAAGGGGGGAGTCGGATTGATTTTCTTGAAGGAATTATACATCAGTGTCCACGTGTCTGTTCCGTAAAAGAATTACCTATTGATCTATATAAATGCATCCATGAAAACAGAAGTGCGTTCGTGATATTTGTGAAACACCTTAGATGTTTTAATTTGCCATTGTTCCATTTATCAAAGCAGAACAAACATTAACACCTTCAAGCTTGGCAAAGACTGGTGTGACAGGTCTTTAAATTAACATACATACTAAGTCACACCAAGGTGGTTTATATACTTAAAACTGGCACGTGTGTGTGTGTGTGTGTGTGTGTGTGTGTGTGAGATGGATTTACAGCTAACAGCCCCTCCGTGGGGCTTGGGGCTGAGGACAAGCAGAGATAACGTGTGCCATTTGGGAGACAGTTTTGAACCATCTGAGACTATAAGAGCACCAGCTTCTAAGCAGAATCACAAGGCTGTGTTGTTAACTGTCTGGGGAGGACATGTCAACCACATGCAGGCTGTCCACATAAACGCTGTTTGCACATGGGATTAATTTTGAGTCCAAACAGAGCAGTGGACCATCATCTTCCCCAGTTTAACTTCAGAAATGTTTAAAGCCTTGTTCTCCCTCAGGTTGTGTAATAGAGGAAAAGCAAAGTCCATCTAAAATTGCAAATAAACCCTGCTAATTATTAATTGTATTATTCCCAGGAAAAAGTTAATGCTTGATGAGACATTCATTACAGCCCTACTTGTGACTAGGAGGGATTAGTTGTTCTGACCCACGGGATGACAGCTAGGCTTTGTGTCACAATTTCTAGGGCTCGTAGTAAGCATGTGTCAGAAGGTGTTGTCACTCACTCCTACTCTTCTCCTCCCCAAGGACCCGACACGAGTTGTGAGCCCCGTCATCGATATCATCAACATGGACACCTTCGCCTACGTGGCGGCCTCAGCAGACCTGCGAGGAGGTAGGTCTGACTCCACTGTCGTCTCTTCAGCCTGACCAGCACTTTGCCAGCTACCTGTTTTCTCCAAACTGACATACAAGGATTATTAACCAGCATTTAGCTGACACGGTTGTCCAGGGTGACTCACAGAGCAGGAGAAACTACACTAATCTCCCTGCAGTCATTCACCAATCCATATTGCAGGTCAGTGGAACACACACACACACAAACACACACACACACACACACTAAGGACAATTTAGTTTCCCAGATGCACCTGAAATGCATTTCTTTGGCCTGTTTTCCCAGCACTGTGTCAGGAGTCAGTGTCTTGCATGGGAAAAATTTTCATCATGTCCTTGAGAAAATTAAGCCTAGCAGAAAGGTCGTGATGGGGGGTATGGTGGTCCAGCTGCTCACACAGGGAACTATGACTTGTGCAACGTGGTAAAAATCGGGGTTGATATTGCCATAATGACCCACTGACTCTCAGGTCTGCCATATTACTCTGCCTTCATGTAGTCCTACGTGCCAAAACATTTTCTGTGAAAGCGTTTGCCTCGGCCACAGAAGAAGCAGCCAGAAACAGATGAGTGTGGAAATGGGCTAGCATTTCAGTGTAAACCAAACACACAGCATTGTGAAGAGGATTCTGACAGCTAACAAGATAATCTGTTTGCAAGTCATCAAAACCAAGTATTAATGTCAAAGTGTATCTCTCTAAACCCTTCACATAGCACATTCCTCTGTTGATACTGCATGTCTGCAACGTTTTGTCTGTCGATTGTTTTATGTTCTGCCCTTTCCTCTGGTCAGGTGGGACGGTCACGTGGCCAGTCCTGTCACCAAGGGCGGTTTGACCTTTACAGGCTCTTGTGCCCCATAATCCTTTTTGTCATTAGCGCTTTGGTCTGCTGTTCACCCAGTGGCACGAAGGTCCACCTCCCTTCTCTCCACTCAAACCCTCTACTGAGATCATCTGTCCCTCTGCACCACAGGATTCGACTGGAGTCTACATTTCAAGTGGGAGCAGCTGTCGGCAGAGCAGCGAGCCAGGAGGGCCGACCCCACCGAACCCATTAAGTAAGCGAAGGAAAGCGGAACGGTGGATAGCGCAGGGTGGGCTACCTGCCATCTGCTGTCGATACCCTTTTACGCCACCCTCTTCCACGGCCTTTCTGGCAGACAGACCCCCCCCCCCGATGGCCTTTCATTTCTCTGCGATCTGAAGTCTACATTGGGGATAACAAGCCTACAGCTGGCAGAGGCAGCAGTGCTATTGATCTTGCAGAGATGCCCAGGATAGGTAATGAGAATTTTTTTTCCTGAGCAGGAACGAGAGGCAATTAAGCAGCCTTTGCACAATGTCAGACCAGAGGATTTCATTGCATGAAAACCCAGGCCAGCTCTCCGGGTGATGCTCTAATTACTGGGTTCAGTAGCGAGGACATCAGTCACCCTTCCCCGCACTCTGCCCCTTTCACTGCTGTTGTTCCCACCCTTTGATGAAGCTCATACTGCCTCCTTCAGGGGAGTTTTGTCCATGCAGAGAGAGGAAAAAGGCAACAAAACACCGGGATCGGTCCGCGTTATGTTCTGCCAAGGCCCTCGTTCCAGGGGGTCACTCTGGAGGACCCAGCTGCCCTGATTTCCCCACTCCGCCGTGACCCTCTGTCATGACTGCTGCTCCAGAGGGGCTCAAAAACTCCCTGTAATTGCAAGAAGCCAGCAGAACTCGCACGAGGAGTTGAATGGGAGCAGAAATCCACACCTCTCTACGGATGGGTAGATAACTGGTGTGTCGGGCAGGCAATGAGGCTGCATTTTGCTGGAGGAAGCAGATGCCTGCAGAATGCTGGTGGAAAGATGTAGGTGCTGATGGAGGAGGGACTGTAGGCACAGATGGTTTAGGAGGTTTGTGCAAGAGGGAGTGTGGGTATTTGAGGTTCTGTGTGAGATGAGTGTGTATGTAACAGTGAGAAGGTGAATGTGTGTATGTGTGTGTCGTGCACATGTTCTTCAGTGTGAAGGAATGTGCATGTTTGTGTGCATAATTGTGGGCCATTTTCTGTACGTTTGTTTGAAAACACTTCAGTGTTTGTATGCTACTGGTCTCTTGTACCCATGTGTGCGTGCATGTCTGCGCAGGGACTGTGTGTGATGACCCGAGTTGGTCAGCACGTGAGTGCAGAGTGTGTGTTTGCACGTGTGTGTGTGTGTGTGGTGCATCCGGAGGAGAAATGTGCCGAAATCACTCACTCTCTTCCTTTTAAAAATAGCTGTTTATACCCTGGACCCAGTGTGCAGACGACGAGTCACCTCATCTCGGGTGCTTGAGCTGCTGCTTCTCATCCGCCCCCCAACCTCCCCCGCCCCCCCCCCCCCCCCCCCCCCCCCCCCCCCCCCCCCCCCCCCCCCCCCCCCCCCCCCCCCCCCCCCCCCCCCCCCCCCCCCCCCCCCCCCCCCCCCCCCCCCCCCCCCCCCCCCCCCCCCCCCCCCCCCCCCCCCCCCCCCCCCCCCCCCCCCCCCCCCCCCCCCCCCCCCCCCCCCCCCCCCCCCCCCCCCCCCCCCCCCCCCCCCCCCCCCCCCCCCCCCCCCCCCCCCCCCCCCCCCCCCCCCGCTGCTCTTCAGCCCACTGTCTGTTTCGCTCTTAACGCTGCATTTTATTTGTGTTCATTATCAAAAATATCTTGCACTAAAATGTTCTATACAGGCCTTAAGCTCAATTGCGGTGATGTGGGGTGGCTCTGAGGCATCCAGTCGGGCCAGACACTATAAAGAGATAAATTGAACTGCATTGAATTGAACTGAAATGGAGGTGTATTGAAGTGCATTGAACTGTACAGAGGTGAAGGGAAGTGAGGTGAAGCGAGGGTCTCCACAGGCAGTGCAGCTTCGTCCCGCTGACTGGTGACAGTGCAACGGCCTCTTGCCCCTGTGAGTCCGCTATGTGGAACCCTTGTCCTGTAGGGGCTTTGACTGACTGGGCTCACTCTCATTCTTAGTCTGAGTATTAGTTAAAACACCAAGCTTCACATTCCGGGCAAACATTTCTTTGCCAGTCGAGTGACATCACTGGTGTACAGGAAGTGAACGGAAAGAACCTCCATGATGTCATTCTGTGACAATCATGGAAGCTGCTAGTTCAGGGGAACCCAACATGCAGGCGGAGCACTGCCTGCAGCCACTGTTTCAGGTAACGTGGCCCACAAGAACATGCGTATACTTATATATACTGTACCTACCATAAATACCTTACATTGTACTGAATCACAGGATAATATCATTTGATGAACTTGAACACACAGCACACCAAGGTACAATAAAAGAGATCATTTTTCAACTTGGAGATCTGAGATCCATTCACTTTCGTGTCACTTAGCAAGATTTTTTTACACGTGGCCCTCAAACCTCTTTGGCCCTTAACCAATGAAAGGTTGGACACCCCTGTCCCTGCTAAATAAAGACTGCACCATAGAAAAGACTAGAAACAAGAAAATGATGTGATTTAGAGAAGCAGAAGCCAATGATACGATTCACTGTGCTTCAACACCCACGGTGTTCCTGCTCAGCCCCTCCTAGGCATTGCCGTAAGTTGTTTTTCTTGTACTGCCGTATACATCTGAGGTAGCAAATGATGAATCATTACCCAGGGTAAAAACAGCAGCATGGAGTTCACAGCCAAAGAGAGAGGGGAAGGTAGGCAACACGCAGCCAGAGAACTTTTTTGCCTTCATCGGGGGGCTCGTACCCATCAGTGTATCCGTTTGCTCCAGCCCTTTACCACATTGCCTTCAGAGCCCACTGGAAGGGTTATAAATAATCAGAGGTCGTATCACCCCGGGAACTGGGCCCATTCCTCTTGATGCTGTTGGTCAAACCAAATGAGTTTCATTTGGCAGGCAGCAGGCGGCATCCACAGGGGGGAAGAGAGGCGGTGTCACGCGTGGATCACGGTAACCACCCCACACAACAGAACTGCAGATTAACAGGCACCGCCCAGCAGACAGGGCCCAGGGAGACAACTTGCCCTCCGCCACTGAAACGCTGCCCTCATCCTTTAATCGCACATCGCCGAACCGCACATCTGATGGTTTTCTCTACCGTTTGTCACCCGCTGCACGGAAAATGGCCCAGGCCCCCTGTGCTGTGTTAATGAGAACGTATCATGTTACATGACTCAATAGGCAGGTCTGTCAGCTCCAATAGCAGAGACCAGCCCCAGTATTGCTCAGTCAATTCCCATCCTGCTCAGAGCGTCCCAGTGACGCACCTCTGCCAAAGAGTCCCTCGCCCTTTCAAAAGATGCCCTTAAATTGTGGGAATAAATCAGTTGCTCAACATAGCGGCGGCCTTCCACAGCACACTAATGAAAATCTCCTGGTGAGAGCTGCTCCTCGCTGCTGAAAAAAGGAGCAATGCTCAGTCTGGACAGAAGCGTGCAGAACATCTGTGAACGGCCAGCTGCTTCCAGAGCCCCTGTCGCTGTGGTGGAGAAAGTCATTAGTCACCTTTTTCCCTTTTTTTCCCTTCCTGTCATTTCAGTCACTGTGCATTATTTGCTCGGTTTTCTCTCCTCTTCAGGACTCCTATCATTGCAGGAGGGCTCTTTGTGATAGACAGGTCCTGGTTCAATCACCTGGGGAAGTATGACACGGCCATGGACATCTGGGGCGGGGAGAACTTTGGTGAGTCATGTGACCATGAAGGTGACACTACAGCTTTTGGCTCCTGGGCCACACTGATGCAAAAGTGTGGCACTGATGATGGGGAACAAAGCAGATAAGGAAGTGGTCTTGTCCCCAGAATTCATACTTTTGGATTTTTTCAAACCCCAGGAGATGGCTTTTTTGTTAAAGATTTGTGCATTGGCTCCTTTTCTTACCACTCATTCAACTGCACATTTTTGAAGGTATAAGCATACAAATATGCTGTGTGTTTATTTATTTATTTATTTATTAGTTTGCTTGTTTGTTTGATAATGGATTTTTGTCACCTAAGGGCCAGCACAGGGGTGCAGTAGTGTGTGTCTGTGTGTGGCTACCCTGTGTAGCACTGACATCTCTCCCAAGGTGTCCTTTGTCCTTGCTTTGAACCCTGTGATTCTGAGATGGGGTCCCTTCCCCTGCGACCAGGAAGAGCAGCTAATGAAAACGTATGGATGGATGGATGGATGGATGCATTTTCTTCTCATCTGTTTTCTTAAATCTCTGCTTGTAGCAGAGGAAATGAGATCTTTGTTTAATTGGAACTAAGAGCACATCATCTCAATAGGTCCAGTTCACTTCCACAGTGTCAATAGTTCCTGTGTGGAGCTCCTGTGAGTAGGTGTTTAATAAGATGAGGAACATTTTGCACATTTTATAGGTCAAATTGGTCAACAGTCAGGATAGATCAAGTTTCTGGAGATGTTCTATGCTGTCTTTAGTCATTTAAAATGTTACTGCAGGTTATAGTTAAAGAAACCTTAAAATAAACATGCGCGGAAGTCTTACAAACAGGTAGCGCTGTGGACAAAAATGGTGCTTTTGAACTGAAGGAACAATGGTTAAATCCAACCTCCAGCTGTAAAAAACACCTGGGTAAATAACTGTAAGTGACACTAAGTTGCTCTGGGAAAATGAATAAAATTCGTTGCTATAAACATAATGAAGATTTTCACAGATCCTTACCTACAAATCTGTATTATTATATTTCACTGAGCGTGACAGGTGACTTAGGAGCTTTGAAAAAACAAATTACAGATTTCCAATCCCAGTTGGCTTAATGTGAGATGTGCCTGTAAATGGGCTAAACTGAGCAGTAAGTGCCATTATTAGTGCAGTAAATCGCCTTTGCTAAAAGCGTCTCAGGGTTATTCGGTACAGTAATGTGATGCGATGTGATGTAATGGCAGGTACTGGGTGGCTGTTCGGGTAACAGGAGTAAGTCTAATGTAATTTCACCCGGGGAAGAGGCTGGGTTCAGGTGCCAGGAGGGTGTCCTTAAACTCTGTGAAGGGGCCATCTAGTGGTGACACTGCAGTCCTGTCCCTACGTCCCATCACCTGCGTGACTGATGTACAGAGGAAAGTCGGCTGACTTCTTATTGGCTTTTGTACCAAAAAAACCCTGCACTTGAAATGATTCAACTGGAAAAGTATACAAAACAGGAATAAACACCTTTTAGAAATCTTGCCAGATATGGAGGTGGATAAGCCTTTCATCATAATTCCTAAAGAATTATGCGGTTCAAAATGATATCGCAGACGGTGGTAGTAATTAAAGATTCAAATGAATTGGAGGAAAAAATGTCCTAAATTGAAATGGTTACGCATTCCATCAGTACGCTCCATATTTCTCTGTGATTCCATTACAGTTTTATTGTGTTTGTTTCAAGCGGTGCAACCAGTAGGCATGTGTACAGTAGTGCCAACCAGGCAAACGATTTGTATGTGTTTTTTTAAAATAATTTAAACGCTTTCTAGCATATTTGCTGCTCAAATAAAAACTAGCATTTTGAATCATGATGATAGAGCTGCTGTGGATGTGCAGGTACAAACTGACAAGGGCAGAACAGGATAGTATATAACTTTATTAACCCCTGCAGAGAAATTCACTCAGAATAGAGGAATTGTAATAAGTCGCAAATAACAAAAAGTGCAAAAGAAATAAACAATCAACCAGCAAATGACAAGTAATAAGAAGCAGAACAAGAAATTTGTTGTCCTTACAGTTTTGCTCCATGGCCCCCCACAGTACCGACAAGAATGGGGTTCCTTCACACTGTGTATCCTGCATGTTGAGGTGCTGCTCCTCTGCTTGTGAAGTTCCCTGTGAGTCAGGACATCGGTGTGTGGAGATATTCTGCATCAAGGCCCCTTTGGCAGCTCTGGGGGGGACTGAAAACAGAGAGGAAACCTTTCTGCTGCCACCTCGCACACCAGACCCCAGCTGGGGGACTCACGGGTTCCATAGAGGTCCTTACCAGGGAGCCTTTGATGCAGGACCTAGTGCTACAGCATGAGCGGTAATGCAGGGCCCAGTTTGAGATGCAGGGTGAGTTGCTCGGCCCCTAGCGAATACCACCCTGGTTGCTCCTGCTAACAAGTTGAGACAAGACCCACAAGAGCTTGTAAACATGGCACAGAGGATGTCCCCAAAGTGGTTAGTGTGGAGGAAGTTCCCCGTCCCTTTTGCTGGCTCTCTTCTCACATATTGTGCCCCCCAGGTGTTACAAAGAGAAGCTGCCTGCTCCCTCCATCTTCTCAGCTTGTATTTGTGTCATAATTTAGCTACATATCTGATGCTTTTCCCCAAAGTGAGTTACAGTGTTAGGTTTGTACAGTAGACTGACTTACCCATTTATGTGGGGGGCAACTTTCACTGTGTCACGGTAAGCACCTTCGCCGCGGTTACTGGAGTAGGAGTGGGGTTCCGCCGTGGGTCCTGCTGTTGGAAGGCTCTAATTTCTACACCATCTGCTGCCTGTTTATTGGTTTTCCAACATTTAAATACAACTTTGGAAGAAACATCTAAAATTGGACTTGTCCTTCAGAGTGTGACAGTCCAATTGTCAGCTTCCTTGACTGCGGTTGTTGGTAGGATAAGTGACCCTATGTCCATGCTGCCCTTTGCTCATAGAGATTTCCTTCCGGGTGTGGATGTGTGGAGGGAGCCTGGAGATTGTCCCCTGCAGCCGTGTTGGACACGTGTTCCGCAAGAAGCACCCCTATGTCTTCCCTGACGGCAACGCCAACACCTACATCAAGTGAGCCTCGCCCTACCCTGCTACGCTCAGGCACAGTGACATGTAGGATCTGGCTGGTGACTGAGCAGTCCGTGTCCATGATGTTATTTCTGACAGTGTAAACCTTGGCTAGTCTGCCTGGACTCTCTGTCTGGCAGCAGGAGATCTCCGCAGTGGTGCTGTTTATTTTACCTTTGCAGGAGTGTTTGAGGGATTAGATTATGCTGAGTGTGTGTAGGAGTAATATTTTTTATCACTCTATGCATAATGCAAAACTGTATTCTATATGTTAATCAAATTTCATCTGGAATTTGGATAAGGCAGAATCCTTTAGGGAAAACAATTTGTTAGAACCCATTTTCTGTTCATTTTCATGTCCTCCTGCCTTCAGAGAAGGGAGACAGCTGGGCTATGGGATCAGGTGGTGAACTGAGATGGGAAACCTCATCTTCCTTTGTTGATTTTTATTTATGATAGTTGTTTATGTTCGTTGTCATCATTGTCATAGCTACCACAGAGGACACTGGTTTCCTGACCTTTATAGTACTGGGCTTAATGTCTACGTCTATAAAGCTCAGTTACTGCTTTTCGGTCTGTTTTCTGGTCTTTTATTTGTTATGCACTGCTTTGTTTTTCAAGCCACAGACTGGAAATTTGGCTCACAGGTACTTCTCATTCTAAGCGAGGTTTTTTGCGAGTTGAGTTCATTAAACACCAGAATGGCCACTCAGTATCTTGAAGATTTCTGCTTTTGTCTTTGAAGTAGGGCATGGAAATACACACTTAAATATGTCACACAAGGAACACACATCACACTGACTGAATGGCCTGAGTATGATGCTGGCGCATACACACACACACACACACACACACACACACACACACAAGCACCACTGTACACAGTAGCGATGTGTCTTAAATGCAAAAAGTTTAAAAGTAATAAACTGGTGATATATTAGTTATTACTGTCTACAGATCACTGTGCCCGACATCCACGTCACAGTCTGTGAAATTCACCCGTTTGACCTTCACCGGGGTGTGTGCACCACACAGACGTGTGAGTTGTACTCAGCGCAACCAGTTTACAGTCCTGCTGCCCAAAATACCCTCTACAGGCTCCCAGCTGGAAAAGACAGGAGCTGTTATATGTGAGCAAATAAAAATAATTTGTAGAATCGGTACAAAATGAAAAATGAAAAAGAAATGATGCATCACACACTGAGGACATGACCATTGTAGTTTCGAGCACTGGATTTAATGTTGTTTTTACACTGCTTTAGTTTAGGTCTGCGGAGGGCACTCCACTGGGGGCTTGGGGGAGGAATATGCTCCAATGGTCTTTTTAATTGGCACTGGCATCCTTACCTGGTGGCCCAATGCACACAGCTTAGCTGTTAGAAGTTACCATGTCGAACCATCAGCACACCGACTGGGCGTGTCTGTGTGCTGAGAAGCATGTGAGCCTCTTCTGTGTTTCAGTGTTTTTCCTCCTTTGCCTTCAGGAGTCCATGTGTGAGGTCCTAATGTGTAGTCCTGCAATTTGTAACTAAAAAGCTGCTGCTTGCAAGTCCCTGGAGTGGCATCTGTTGTTGTACCCTTAAGCAGAGTACTTAAACTGAATGGTTTTGCAATTACCCCACCGCATAAATGAGTAGTTTGTAAGCCATGTATGCCGATTTTCATAAAAAATACATCTGCTAAGCAATTAAAACTTTATCTAGAGGAAATTTAAGCTTTCTTATTTGTCTTCGGTGGACTGTGGGCTTTGTGCTAAAACAGGGTGATGGCAGAATCCGGAGTGATCCCAGTACCCGCCTGTGTTTCAGGAACACGCGTAGAACTGCAGAGGTCTGGATGGATGAGTTCAAGCTCTTCTACTACTGGGCTCGACCAGCAGCACGCGGGAAGCCATACGGCAAGTGAGTAGCAGGCTGAGCATGGCCTGGCACTACTATCTGCCCATGAGAAGTTGCCTGACCTGAGAAGCCCTCATCCCACACAGCTGTCAGTATTTAACAACTTTGAGAACAGTGGAGGGTTCTGGGTTCAAATCCTCAAAGAGCAACAAAGTTTCATACAAGTCAATGGGTTAAACATGGTCCCAGTGAACCAACCACCTTCAGCTGATCATAGGTAGGCAGGATAAAGGAATTGGTTCATCTCTCACTCTGTCCACCTTTCTGCTTGCTTTTCAGTGTCCACGAGCGGGAGGAGCTACGGCAGCACTTGAAGTGCAAATCCTTCAAGTGGTACTTGGACCATGTCTATCCTGAGCTCAAGTGAGATTTCTCACCACCTACAGGCGTTTCACTCTCTTTCCATTGATGCGGGTTTCATTTGTGGGACTTCCCTCAACATTCAGTATGTTGACACAAATCAGTCAATGGGGGAGGGGGGGTTGAACCCTGGCTGCTGGCTGACATTTTGTAGCCTTAAATTTCACATTTATTCAGTGTTCAGTTTGTGTTGAGTTTGTAGTTTCTACAAGTGTCTTTGTGGATTTCCTCTGGTGCTCTGGTTTCCTCCCACAGTCCAGACATGCAATTCAGGTTGATTGGTTGCTCTAAATTACCCATTGTCTGTGTGTGTGTGTGTGTGTGTGTGTGTGGGGCTACCTTACAATGGACTGGCATCCCATCCAGGTGTAGTTTCATAACCTAATGCTTTCTGCTTTCAGGATAGGCTCCGGCCCCCCACAGTCCTCCTCAAGATAAGCGCTTAATGATAGCAGACGGATGGATTTATCCAGTGTAACTTACAATGCTAAATACTCTATAATAAACAAGCAATTCACAGTCAAAACTTCACCTGAAACACCTCTTTGAGAAGATACCAGGGCATCCAGAGAAACCCAGTGAGCACAGGGTGAAGATGCAAAATCATACAGACTGGCAGGGGACTGAACTCACGTCCAGTGGCACTGCCTAGGTGCTGTGAGACACCGGAGATCCTCGCTGTGCTGCTATTCCGCAAGACATTTGCATCACTTTCCCCACTGTTTTCTTGCTCTATAACTGCAGCCACTTCTTTCTTCTGAATGTTGTGTTTAAAACGAGTGTAATGGCTTAAAGGCTGAGATGGAGGGACAACTGTAAGAGTCAGTCCCCCTTTTACTGACAGAGTGAATGAGCCAGGCTACAAAATCCATCTGGCCTCTTAACCATTATTTACTCCGTGTTTTCATCCATCTCACTCAGTTGCAACACATCCACATTGTCCTGATAAATGTGCGCAGTAGTGCAGTTCTTATCTCTAGTTTTTAATATTCACCCCAGACTGAGCACAGAGAATAAAGCGGCACCAGCAGGATGTGATGCAGTGAGACACAACGGTTTATCGTGACTTTATCAGACTGTATGCTGCAGGGGAGATCTGTGAATCTGTAAATCAGAATGTATATTGCAGTTTGTACATCTTCATGACTGGACCCAAATCCATCAGATTGCTAATATTTTTTTTCTGGCGTCCTTTCCAGGATCCCAGATGATTCGGACTCTAAGTCGGGGGTGGTTCGGCAGAGACAGAACTGCCTGGAGTACCAGATAGTGGAGAGTGAGGAGATGCCTGTGCTTGGGCTGGGCCCCTGTATGGGGACCAAGGAGGTTCCCGCACTCCACCAGGTACGTCACCTACATCACCCTCAAACCACGTCCCACACTGCCTGCCTGCACTGTCATGGTAAAGTCCTGCGTGTGTGGGATGTGAAAGGGTTTCTGTGCTGTGAGAGGCATCAGATGAAGGATTCTGCTAATGAAAAAACATGCGTTACCCCAGGGCTGCTGAGCATCCTATTCTAGTAATGAGCAGCTCTTGGGGTCTTTTCCCCATTTGGTTCAGTGTGATGCAAGAAATACCATAAAAGCGCCTTTTTCAAATTCATCAGCCAGGTGTTCCTTGTCCAGATCCAAATACTTTTGTCCAGACATAAGACATATAAGCCAGTTAGGTATTTTATGCAAATAATATAAATCTCATGCACATTTAGAATTATTCATTTATCTTACTTCTTTCTAAAGATGACAACCATTTTGTGCTGTGGTCCAGAGCAATCGTTCACTTTTTCCATGGACCGGGGGAGTCCGTTTTAACACAATAGCTGTAATAGAGTAAGTACAGCGTTTACCTGGTGTGGGCAGTTCAATGTATCTGTGTAACTGCAGGTGGCAGCAACAGGCCAGTCTCCTCACACACTCCACACACGATCCAGCATAAAATATGTGACTGTGACTCCGACTTCCAAAAATATTTGTTTTTGCACATTTACACAACGTCCAGCTTTGATAACCTCATTGGCTTTTTTCTGCACGCAACAAGGACTGGAAACGGTGCCTGAGAATCACATTGGAACAAATCCATACTTTACATACAATAGATCAGACTTTCGATTGGAACTTGGTTTGCTTTTTTAGCATCTTCAGAGGCCCCTTTATTGTTTCCTTTATATGAGCAGCCCGCAAAAACAACCCGTTGACATTTGCTCAGACCATTAACCTTTTGTGCAGGTTTTGTGCAAAAGACAAGGCTAAATGAGTATAATATTTGAAAACGTATATGCAAATATATGCATTTGCTGTTATATATCAGAAAAAAACAATACACGCATTGATAATAAAGCACTGCAAAACAGACAATCTAAATGTTCCTATAAACATGTTAATTCACAATTTATCCACATTTATTTAATGTAATGATGTGATGTGGAGGGGGGAACCCAGCAACCTTCTTTGTTATGCAGGAGACACATAACACGTCCCGCTGCAGACGGCCCCATGTCTCCTGAGCAGGTCTTGGCACCCAAGTTAATGGCAGAGCTTTTAAGGGGCCACCGCAGTAAACTAACAAGACTTGGAAACATGCTAGATTAACATCAAATTGATATTTTCATGCCACAGTGGCCATCATAAAGCAGGGTGAAGTAGTGCTATAATTAGGATTAATATGGACCGTGGCTTTTATAGCCAAATCTATCCTATTAAACGAAGATGCATAAAAGTCCTTTGCTTGCTGACCTTCTAATCCACGCACCACAACGCTGCGTACCTGCCGGCTTTGCTCCCCTTCTCGTGTCACCCCGATTTTGTTGCCAGGCACTACACTCAGGCCCTGTGGGTAAGTTCCTGCCAAGCGTTGTGTGTGCCAAACTCCCATGGGGGTCACAGGTCTCCTCAGCCATCTGGTTCTGCCTTTAGACCGACTGGACAGTAGAGCGGGAGTTTCAGCGCACACTGCAGGCTCCTCGTGGCAGCTGAGATGTGTCCTCTGCTTCTGCCTCATTGGAACCTGTATTGATTACTCATTTTCGCTGTTATTGTGAAAAGTCATGCTGAAAATGTGAAGCATCGTGCTGTAAGGCCTTACAAATCTGGCACATCCTAGATTACGTTCACTTGGGTAGCCGGTGCTTGGGCTTTGCACCTTGCAACCAAAAGGGTGCGGGTTCAAATCCTGTCCCAGCAGTTTCCGTGATCGAGGTTCTTACCCTCAGTTCATACAGAACAAATTAGCCAGCAGTATAAAGTGGTAAATCATTCTAAGTAGGTTAATATACAAACCTTACATTAAGAAAAGTGCAAGATAAATAATTAAACTATATGAATTTGGCATCTTCAGGAAATTTGTTAGCTGTCATCTGACAGGGCTTGAGGAACCTTCACTCCTTTGACCTGCTTAGTACAGTAGTACCTTGGCTGTTTCTGCAGGCTCAAATTCCATTTAATATTTAATGAGTCACTTAAAAGCACAGGGTCAGCCGCTGGTTCAAGACATTAACTTTCTACATAAACTGCAAAAAGAAAGAACTGGAGGAAAGTGAAATTCTGCTCTTTATTTCTGAACTGACAGGCCTATGAGAGCTACGGTCGGGAGGATAGTTAGTCGAACACGGTGACAAATATTCTCTGCCATTCGCGGTACAGTGTAGCGTGTTTGTGCATCTGTGTGTGACATTTAGCTGACAGCGAAAATGCTGTTGCCGTAGCCAACATCCTCATTACCGCCGCCACTGAGTACAAGTCATCCTAATTGCCTCCAGTTGCGATCTGCACTTTGTCCAGGAATCTGCATATTGTCCCCAGGTGCTGGCAAAGCAGACCAGACAGACAATGGAAGAAGCCCATCATCAAGTATGTAGGAAGGTGCAACATTTGTCTGCTGCCTTATGTGTTTGCAGGTACAGGAATGCAGATGTTCACTTCCCTCCTTTATGTAAAGTCCAGACTCCAGGTCAAAATTGTAAAGACCTTTATTTAAAACAAAAGCCCACTGTACAGATAGTTACCAACAAAGTGGCTCCATTTGTTATGGCCAGGGAATATTTTCGGAAATACATTTTCCATTTTATTCTCTCTCTCTGGTCTCTGTCTGGTCTCTGTGAATATTCTGGGGGATTCTGCTCGAGTTGAGCACGTCTTTCATAATTTTTGATTTATAAGATTAGGAACCAGACAAGGAATAATCAAAAACTGCAAAATCTCTTAGCTTCTGGAAATCAAGTGTGGTTACGCACTCATGACAAATACACGTCTTGGCAACATTAATTTTTAATGTTTTTTAAAAAAATATTCTCATGAGCAGAAGAGTAAAATGTAATAACCGTAGTGTGAGATCCCTGTTATAAAAAACATTTGCTAAAAGGTTTGGCCAGAGATGAGAACGGACAGCTTTCACCAGCTTTAAAAATAGATGTTGAGCTCAGCATTATGCTGTTAAACAGCTTCCTGCGATTTAATGTGTGTAAATAATTGGATCCTTGTGGACCCCAGTCAACATTTTAAATTCACGTTGTTAGTGAAACACCTCAGTCCACAGCAACTGGACCCTGTCAGCTGAGCTGGGTGGTTTATGCGCCTGTGTGAAGGAAGGAAGGGTTTTTGGGAAATGAGCACAACATGGAGACCAGGCCAGCCACCGTGCGTTAAATCTGCGTCTGCTGTTTTTCTCATTATGAGCCCAAACTACATTATTTATTTGCTGAGGAGAAGCTTTTATGCAAAGCAACCTATGGAGCTGTCAGTCTTACCCTGCCTTGCATGATGGTTGCTCAAGCAGACTGGGCTGACTGATCTGCTTGGTGCCTCTTGGGTTTTGAACCTACAACCCCTTTCAGTCCTAGGTGTGCAAGTTGTTCCACCACCTCACTACCTGCAGGAAATCAATCCAACATCTGGCTTGGAACATGTAGACCAGGACGCTATGATGTGCAGTGATACGTGGTGTGGATACGCAGTCACACGTGTGTACTGACATGTTTGGAGCACCATCCAAGGATGCACAGGGACACATACATGTGCATCATGACATGTTCCAAATGTTTGAGGACATACAAGGATGCACAGTGTTATAATTCAAGAGTGCAGCGACATACGAGTCACATAAGCACGTGCAGATAATACGTTCCCAAAGTTCAAGGAGACAAGGGGCACACCGGCTTTCACAGGAATATTTCGGTGTGCAAGAACGTGTGTGTGCGCATTAGCAAGTAGCATCACACTGGGCCATGCAGGCATTATTGTTCCTCTCACAGCCTCACTGTCCTCCCCAGGTGTGGATCTATACCCACGGGCAGCAGATCCGCCAGAAGCAGCACTGTCTTTCCCTCTCCACCATGTTTCCTGCCTCCCAGGTACTGCTGCTGCCCTGCAACGCCAGTGATGGCAAACAGGTGAGGGTCCAATTGCAAGGGGTTCCTCTCCTGTGGGACACATCTCATGAGCCACACCATGCTTTAGTATCAGACTGACACCAGTTCTCCTTCTTCATGTGTTTTTTTCAAAACTCCCACTTCTCCAGGCTTGTTTGCCTGAAAAGAGCAAAAACGTCTGGACTCAGCAGACATGAGGTGATGGTTTAACATGTTTTGTACTGTATGTAAATCACAGTTGAGGGTGTATGTTTTAGAGAAACCTTGAGTTACCACTTACAGGCTCTGATGGTCAAGAGAGCACAGCCTTGTGCTTTTTTCACAAATATTATTCCTTCACCTGACACTGTTCTCCAAAGCAAAGTACAGTGTTAAGCTGCTTACAGTGATTTACCTATTTAAACAGCTGGGTAATTTTCTGTGGCGCAACCCAGGGTATTGCAAGGGTACTACAGTAGGAAGAGGGATTCAAACCTGGGACTTTCATTTACACAGCAACAGCTCTAACCACTAAACCACCTGCTGCCCTCCCAATACTCACTAAATCTGTGCATCTGGGCCAAAAAAGATAAATTAGTCTCCCGCACATTGCTGGGGTGTGCTGTGAGCAGCGTGCTGTTCTCGAGTCTGTCGCCGTTTCCTGCCTCGGCTTTGATGGCACCCTCATTTCCGAGCTGCTACAAAATTCATTAACCTCAGCACCGCTCTGTGGTTGGCACGCTGGGGGGGGGGGGCATCCCGCATCCACAGAGATTACTGAGGTGAAGTCCGACTGCCGGCTCCGTCCGTGGCTCTGCGAGCGGGTGACCCCACTTTGGCGGGGAGGAGGGGGCTGAAGACTGATACCCAATTAGCAGCGCGTTGATACCTTCCCTCGGGCACAGGTTCAAGGCTGGGCCCGGCAAAGCGGCACGCTATCATTTGTGCTTCGGCAGCCAGTAACAAGAATGACTTAAAGGCACCTCGAGCGCTGAATACTAATTATTTTAGTCAAACTATTTTCCTTTTCGATTAAAATTAGAGGCCTCTTCGACAGGGCAACGTGACGGAAGGTGCCTTTGATCAGCGGAGCCAAAGACATGCAGATACTCCCTCTCCTGTACTTCCATAAACGTACATAAACCTCAGTGGCGATGTTCTGCATTACAATCCATCACATGTCCTCACTGCCAGTGAAAAAATGGAAGCACTGTAACCATAACCGCTGTGGCAGCGGTGTAGATTAAACGCGTTCTACGCCTTTTAAGTTCAAAATGCTTCACAATTGCCCTAGTTACTGAACTTTTAGAAATCTGAGAGCAATTAACAAAGCAATAGATTGTGCTAGACGTTAAGTTCAAATTCTTGTCATCTAATTCTTATAACCTCATAAAAAACTAAATTCCAGCGATGAGAACAAAAACCCTCTTTCCAGAGCTCTCATCAGACACTAAGGCAACAGCGCCTTCTAGCGGTCATGGATGTTACAACATTAAATTAATTGCGTAGCTTCTGCTTATTATTTTATCGTTTATTTATGACACCTTTATCCAATGCAGCTTATAATGTCGCTTTTATTCTAAATTATTGGCTTATACAGGAGCATAATTATCTTGCTCAAGGCCACTACAGCAGGAACCGGGATTGAAAACTGGAGTCTTCACTTGCCAGGCAACAGCACTAACCACTGTACCACCCACCATGATCAGGCAGTAAAATTGTAAAATGTATGATTTTTAATGTAAAGATGTTTACAGTGTCAGTGGTATAAACATACTGTATGAATGCATTTGTTATTCACCCTTCAGCGCTGGCAAAAGTCTGGCACACACCTGGAGCACCTGGCCTCCCACTTCTGCCTGGACAGCGAGATGGCACTGGATGGACTCGAGAGCAGCCGCATGCTCGTCATCAGCCCTTGCGAGCCCTCTGCCTACACACAGCGCTGGGAGGTCCCCTTCTCGTGACCAACTCACGTCGGCACAGTGCGCCCACCGGGAGGCAACACAACCAAGAGAGCATCTCCTTGGCCTTGGGGCTCAGGCACTGGAGGTGAAGTAGAGTAGAGGCAGAAGGTGGACACCAAAGATAGCCAAGGTGGGAGCCTGGGGGGGCAGGGAGAGGGGTTGCAGGAAACCTTGTCTGCCTTCACCTCACTTTCTAATGAGTGATTCTTTCAAGGATCAAACCTGGAACTTTGAGACCCCCCCCCATAATAACCAAACTATGACGAACACAGCAGTCTGGATAAGCGGGGGTTCCTGTTTGAAGCTTTGTGGTCGCCACTTACAGTGCTGTGCTCCTCTCTCTCACTGTTTCTTTTTACCTCCAAAGGGCAGGAACGTATCCCTGCTCATTATGTCAGTCATCCACTGAGACACCTGATTCAAACATCTCCAGAGTCATGATGACTGAAGCGAAATTCCACCCATGTCTAGTTTAATGTTTATGCTGTGTTCTCCTCCATCATCAGGTTTTGCTTTGTGCACATTGACCTTCAAAGGAGAACAGAACTGGCCTGTCAGAGTCTGATGCTGCTGTTTGATAACTGTCATCATCTTCCATTCAAGTGAACCTTTTCTAAATTTCTTCTATCCTCCCATGTCATTTGCTGGGTCACACAAAATAACAAAGAACAGCCTTTAATGTCCAGCATATTGAGTCACTGCTGACAGTAATGAAAATAAAAGTATCGCTTGTTTATGTAGCATAGTGTTTATTTCTTTAAATAAATTTCATGGCACAATCTCACAATGAATGGAGACACTGGAACTGCTGTAATGGAAGTAATAAACGGCAAACTGATATTTGTTTGTTCTACCTGTGGCCTTAAAAATGACCATTTGTCTGAAAACCTTGCATATTTCACTATTGTTAAACGTTTATTTATCATGTGTTTGTTCAAGGTGCTACACAACATTAAGCAATCACCTTACAAAACTAGGTAATTTTTACTGTATCGATCAGGAGAACTGCAGCAGGAGCTAGGATTCAAACCCACAACTATCAGATGCAAAAGCTTCAATCACTACACCATCTGCTGTTTCAATAAACAACTTGTATTGGTGGCATCTTTTCTTTCATTATTTGAGTACTTGTTTTCAAATTACACCACTGGCTGTACATAACCAACATTTATACAGATTTTTCATTTATATTTTGTTTAAACCTGAGTAGTTACCTCTAATTCGAGAAAGACTGAAAGACTGCAGCGAGAAATGTCAAGTTCTGTTCTTTTAAGACCAGCCAGCCCTTTAAGACACTGTTGTACAGCATCAGTGGAGCCTGAACTCACTGACTCGAGAAGGGAATGCAGACGTGAGCAGTCAGATGAGCAGCAGTCAGATGAACAGCAGTCAGATGAACAGCAGTCAGATGAACAGCAGTCACCTGCAGTTAAACAGAGGGATCAAAGATCAAATTTCACATTCCTGCTTACAAAATACACCCACATCGGTGAGTCACATTGCCCCTGCTGAAGACAACACCAATGCGAGTAAAAAAAAAGGAGTCAACAAAAAAAAAATAATAAAATATACACTAAAACACATAAAGCAGTATATAATCCAAAACAGTCATTTCATATTCAAGTAACAATAAATAACCAAAATATCACTGAAAACAATACTACCAAGGCATGAAACAGCAGTACTCCTCAGCTTCCACAGTAAAAGAGGTTTAAAAAGGAAAACAGTGTTAATATTTATTTCTGTTTATTTGCTTGTTTTGGGCGGTTTGGTCAGAGTAAACTCGTTAACAGAATAAATATTTTATTCTGAGGAATTATGGATATATTATGAAAAACTGTAGTTTAATAATTTATTTTATCCAGAAAGATGTCCAGGGTTTGAGGCATTAAACCGGCGGGACGTCCTTTCCGTAGCGATTGAGAAATACAGCAGCCTTCAGGTTTAAAATACGGTACAACTTAGGCGCAAATAACCTCCCAGGGTCACAATGTGTTTTATATCAAACCAAGAAAACTGGGGAAGAAGCTGCTGGTGATTTACAGAGCAAGAGTCAAGGGTTTTTGAACACACCAAAACCACCAACGTAACAAAAAACGTCTGCGGTCTGAAAAGAAACCGCACCGTGTTATCCGAATTAAAACGATCGACTCACCATAAAGTTCAGATTTTTCTTAACTAGACCGGAACGAATTTAACATTTTTAAAAACACTTGTATGGCATCAAACGCAAAACAGCTGCAACAACCAGACGGACAAGGAAGGAAGTGGAACAAATTCAAGAGTTTTAAATTTAGGGCTTTAAATTGCGAATATATGACTTACGTGTTGACGCGTTTTACATAAAATATCATCGACTGTTTTACGTAGAACCCGTGTCGGCGTCAGTAGCACAGGGTGCTTCTTCTGGGAGGTGTAGGTTTTATCGCGCCGCTCACGTTTCAAAAGAGCGCAGCGAGGCTGCTAAGAACTACAGGTCCCAGCTGCGCTTTGGAGCAGGCGGATAGGAGGGTGAGTGACGTTATATTTCTGGGACTTGTTTACCCCGGGTTAGCTATCCGGACTATGAAATAATTTAGGATAATTTTAGTACAGTTTATATTACTTTGCATTTTTTATACACGAGCGGGTGAAGTGAACAGTATATAGTTATTGGAACCGCCATCTTAAATAATGAATATCTCTTCGAAACCTACTGGTAAGTAGTTGAATAGCTACAGTAAGCAGTCAGTTGTGTTTAATATGTTGTATGGACACAGTAAATAGTGCATAGAGATAATGTATAGTTACAGTAAACAATGATTTGTGCCTAAAAAGTATAATGACTAAATTGTATGTTTTGTACAGTTACAGTAGTGGTCACTTATTTTTGGTTCTGTACAATTTTAGTATGCAGTATTAACATTTATAGTATTCATTCGCCACGCTTGTCCACAAAGAGACGTACAATTCAGAGTAAACAAAAGTACAGTCAGCAATAGACAAAGAGCTTTATATGCAAACACACGATTACTTAAGCACAGCTTGTTTGATGGCACCATGTTGCTGATTCATATCACTAAGGTAGCTGGCTGTAGAAGTTATATTCAAACAGCAAATACATAGATGATCACAACAGATGCTGATGAACTCACATGTAGCCATAAAGAGATCAGGAGAACAATGGAAGAGAAAGAGATAAGTTGAGACTCTTCTTGAATCCTATGTGGATTCAGCAGTTCTCAGGGACAGAAGGAGTTTGTTCCACCACACTGAGCTCAAAACCCACAACCAATGGACTTTAATTTTTGAATTCTTTGTGAGTGGGACCACCAAGTGGCCAACGGTGGTGGAGCACAATGCTCCTGGTGTAATGCGAGGACTGATCATTTCCTGGAGGTATGAGTTCAACTCTTTTATTTATGTTGTGGCCCTTATAGTTATAGTAGTCTATGTGGCATATGACCACAACCTGGACCAGGAGCTGAATACAGAGAATTGTGTGTGTAAATATTATATAGTTACAGTACACAATGATTTGTGTGTGTAGATGTCATTTACAGTACTGTGCAAAAGTGTTAGGCATGCAACTCCAATGTCTGTTGAGAAGTACAGGTAGATTCTTATCTACCATCAGGGAGGTTTCTGGTTGGTCCCAAATTCATTGTGCAGCCTGAGAATGACGTCAAACACCCAATCTCAGTCATACACAACTATCTTCAGCAAAAAGAAGGAATCCTGCAACAGACAGTATGGTCCCCACAGAGCCCTGATCTCAACACGATCGAGTCAGTCTGGGAGGACATGCAGAGACAGTCAAAGTCTGCAGAACAACTGTGGCCAGTTCATCAAAATGATTGGAAGAACCTACCAACCTCTACCTTAAACTGCATGCAAGTTTGCATAAGAGAACTGATGGTGTTTTAAAGGCAAAGGGTGGTCCCACCAAATATTGATTTGATTGAGGGGTTTTTTTGTCTACTGCACTTTTTAGAAGGTTTATTGATTAATAAGTATTTATGGCATTATTTTTGGAACCGTCCTCGCTTTATAGCATTTTTCCCACAGGTGCCTAAGACTTTTGCACAGTACTGTATATGTTGTGTAATTATTGGCTTCTCCTTCTCTCCACAGCATTCCAATGTTTGTCCAGTACCTGAAAAGAGTGAGCTTCCACAGCTTCACCCCCACTCAGGATGTGGTAGGCAGGTGGAGGACACTTTTCCCCCTCAGTGTCCTAGGATGCATGACTCAACCCCCCTGGGCTCAACACCCTCTCCCCTGCAAGTACCTCTCTGGGATCACAAACACTTGGCACTGTGGTAGCTGGCGATGGCTGACCCCAAGCGTGAATTCCAGTAGTGGTTTTCATCGGCCATTACACCTGTCTTGTATGCTCATGGAGGGTGTTTTTAATAATCTCCCACATAAACGCAAGAGGAGCTCAGAGGAGAAAAACGTCAATTCGACTCCTAAGACTGTGCACAGGAGCTGGTCTCCTTCACACACAAGCAGCCACAAGTCCAGGAGCCGAAACTGGGACTTCTCACATGATTCAGGGAATTCAGAGTCTCGTGGCAACATCTCAAATCCCAAGAAGACGACTGGGTTGGCAGGTGAAGCTGTAGGCATGCTTTGTTTTCCTTGTTTAATCTCATATCACATCCTAAGCTGGTAGTGGTGTAGTACCCTTGATCAAGGTATTTACCCTGAATTACTCCAGTAAAACACCCAGCCTTGAAAACTGGTCAAATCCTGTAAGGAGCATTAGATAAAACTCACACACTTGTTGTAATTAACCACTTGCCAGTGTCGCAGCGGTCCAGGCATATCCCAGAATCACTGGGCACTAAGCAAGGAGGGTAAACCCTGAACGAGACACCAGTCCATCAAAAGAGATAAATCAATCAGCTGAAGAAAATAACTGACATAACATTTTGCTGTTTGTTTTATAGAAATAAAGAGACACTGGGAGGATTTTTCTCATCTCTACACACATCCATTACAGTCTACTAAGAGGCTGGAAGACCAGCCGTTTGACTTCTCCATCATGTCCTACAACATCCTGTCCCAGGAGCTGCTGCAGGAGAACGCCTGGCTATACAAGCATTGCCGCCGGCCTCTTCTCAGCTGGGATCACCGTCTGCCCAACCTACTCAGGGAACTAGAGGAGCTTGACGCAGACGTGAGTCAGTCTGCTTGGCAAGACCACCCATACCCTCGAATCTTAACCTGTAGCTATCTGATTATTATATGTAATTAGGAACATATGTAATTGAGCATGTGATTTTTTTTTTTTTCTTTTCACAAGACCAGTTCCTTAGCCACTACTAAGGATGCTGTCAGCTGAGTGAGTTATGTTTGCATATGAATGTCTGAAGTAGATTAGCATATTAACTATCTCCCATGTATTTCAGAACCCACATTATTTCTATGTACTTGAATCATTGCATAACTGGATGCATTTGTCTCCTTAGATTTTGTGCCTTCAGGAGGTGCAAGAGGATCACTACAACAACCAGATCAAACCCACTCTGGACTCTTTAGGTACCAATATCAGTTTGTTCATTTATTTATGTTTTTCTTTCCATTCATCCATCCATTTTAAGTAACTGTTTGTCTAATATGGGGCCACAGTGCTCCAGAACCTGTCCTCTGAGGCAGGTTACACTCTGAATGTGTCCACAGATCACAGGGCAATCACACAAACTGATTCAGTCACAAGAGTACAAGCAAGTTAGAGTCACCAATTCAGCTGAAATGCAGGACTTTGGGAGGAAACCAGAGTACTCTTAAGAAACCCTCATCATCATGGAAAGAACATGCAAGTCATGTCTGAATCCACAGCCAAGGTGCTGTGAGTCACCAGTCCTTTCCCCTTCCCTCTATTCCCCCACGGCACCATTTAACTGACATTTTCTTAAAATCTCATCATGTACAAAAGTGTAATGCAGTGACCGATGTAAGAGGTTTATCACTGGTATATTTTGGACAACCAAGGAGTGGAAAGAATCTTTTTATACAGCTATTTGTTTCCAAGGCCTCCTTGGATGGAAATAGTGTTTTTAATTGTTTCAATCATCCGAACTCTGCAATCACCCCACTAGGGAGTGCTGTAGCTTCAGCCTTGAAATAGAATGGTTTTACACGCAACTTTTCTCATTAAATTTGATTAAAATGTTTTCATTCTTATTTGGATTAAATTAATTCCTCCTACAAGTCATTCAAGACATTTGTTTTCTAAAAATAGGTAAATGTCCCTCTTGAAGTGTGTCTGACTGTGGAGAACTTGGTCCATCAGAGCTGTGATGGACCGTGAGGGTGACTCATAGTTCCTGTGTTCCTCACTTTTCCTTTTCTTCCTCGACCAGGCTACCACTCAGAGTACAAGAGACGCACTGGCCGGAAGCCAGACGGCTGCATGGTGAGCTTTAAGCGAGACCTCTTCTCGCTGGTGTCCTGTCACCCAGTGGAGTTCTTCCGGCGTGGTGTCCCGCTGTTGGACCGTGACAATGTGGGTCTGGTGCTGCTGCTGCACCCGTTTGGGGTCCCAGGGAACATCTGTGTGGCCAACACCCACCTGCTGTACAACCCCCGGCGGGGGGATGTCAAGCTTGCCCAACTGGCCCTGTTACTGGCTGAGGTCAGCCGTGTAGCTCAGATTTCAGAGGGTACCCACGACGTCCACTGTCCTGTCGTCCTTTGTGGGGACTTCAACTCAGTGCCCGGGTCACCACTATACAACTTCATTCGGGACAGCAGACTGAACTATGAGGGAATTCCCATCGGGAAGGTAAGTAGCTTGAGCATGGTGTTCAGTTCAGGGGGCTAGATGCTGGCCGCTCACTCACTGTGGACTATAGTGATGGGTTCAGCCTCCCTTTCCGGTTTCCTTCCAGCCCCAGAAGGGTTTGTCTGTGAAGGGTCTCATGCTGGTTAAGAGACCTTCTAATGTAGCCTTAGACATGCTGTATATTAGGAAGTGAGTTGATGCTGTTCTGGATTTGTGTTGGGTTGCAAACTGCGACCTGCAATCCCCGAGCAAGGAAAAGCAGAAAAGCGCTGTGAGAAACTGGTTTTGAAATTTAGGAAGGTTACATAACATCATAAGACAAATTCCCCCTTAAACCTAAATTTCCATCTATAGAAAGAAATGTGCATCATGTGATTTGTCACACCCCTCACACCATTAGACTCAATTCTGAACGCCGCTCCTCTCTTAATATTTCATCGGCAAAAACTGTCGTAACTAACTGTGTTTCAGCAATTGTGAGTTGTACATCACTTTAGAGAAAAGTGTTTGTTAAATGAATCAATTTAAGTGTAGAAATGGGTTCTTAAACTGAAGTGTATAATGTACTTTGAATAAAAAATACCATCTAAGAATACTGCAATATTTGATAAGAGCAGCTGCTAAATGAAGAGTGTTGAGGTGCAATGTGTGTGTTGCAGGTGTCCGGCCAGGAGCAGAGTCTGGGGGGGCAGCGTGTCCTCACTGTACCCATTTGGCCCCACAGTTTGGGCATCAGCCAGCGCTGCCAGTATGAGACTTCAACTGCCAGGACCAAAGGTGACATACCGATACCTCCATCTTCCCTCTCCAGTTACCCCCCACTGCCTTTGTTGCAGTCAACCGGATAGTCGCTTAGAGGGGAGATCCTGGACCTGGACCTCTGACTGAATGTTTAGGTTTTTTAGCCCTAAAAAAAATTTGCTAATTAATTGTAGTCATTTACATTCATTACTTCTGAACAAGTAGGGATGTCATGGTGGATTTTCACTATGTGCGCCTTTAGGAGTCGGTCACAGGGGTGGGCTCAGATCCAGCTCAGTCTGTGTGGAGTTTGGATGTTTGTCCTCTGTGGCTTTCCTCCCACAGTACAAAAACATTCTAAATCCCACTCAGCATTGAGGAGTTGTATGGAAGGATGAGGAGCTCAACGTGCTGATCAAGCATATGTTACTCGCAATCAGTTCAGCTGGAGCTAAAATACATTCAGACCTTAAAGTCTGGTTGAGTAACCTGTCCTTGTCCATCTCTGTTTGACTTCTGTTGTTTTCACACATAGCTTCTGCACTGCAATACTTACTGCACAGCCTGTTGGGTTGGAGTCAGGCATATTTCCACTGGTGTATAACACATATCCTCTTGAGGCACAGCTAAAAAATGTTTTTGGATTTGGATTTCTAGGAAGTTGTCCAAATCCCAAACCCAAACATGTGGTATCATTTAAAAGCACAGAATGTCCTATATACAGTGCATTATAAATCAGTATTGTAGCAGGGGTAATGTGTGACTTTATGGTAGAGAAAAATGAATTTGTGGGTCTCGGAAGGTAACTGAAAAGCAGTCATGAAATTTTAGTTTCCCCATTCCTCTCTGGCTGGATCAGTGGTTTGGCTGAACCTTTGAACAATAATTATCAAGTGTTAAGATTTAAAATCATCTAAGGAATATAAATTAGCTTTGTTCTGGGTTAATATTATGTAAACATGTTCATCTGTTGCTGACCACTGTGCTACTGACATGCTGTGACCAGCCTTAGCCCTGCTTTTGTGGCATGAGCTCCGCCTAGTAGCAGTCTGTTCATATTACACTTTGCAACATTGTGAAAGTTCATTTCCCCCATTTTATCATTTTTCAGTGATTGACACTTCTCTGCTTCTCACACAGCTGTCAAAGGCAACCAGGAGGAAGGTGCTGTGGTTTTGGACAGGTGAGTTCATTGGATTGGTGTGGGGGAGGAGCTCGGTACAAAATTCCACTTTTGAGGAAGTGGGTGGATCACCATTGCATGTAGCTGTCACATTTCTGTTGTGACCATAGTAAAATAGGCTCATGATAGACCCACACAGGGATTGCCTGGCCTGTGACAGAGCCTTTTTCCAAAGACTGCTGGGAAGAGTGTGTAAGGTGCTGGACTTCTACCCTAAAATGAATGCAGTGTTCAGGGTTGAAACAGGCTGGAAATTTACCTTCATAAATAACTTACGTGAATATAGAATTTTGACTAGTCTAGATACAAGGTGCACTGCAGGCACTTGTACCTTGGCGATAATCTCTCTGGCCAGTTGGAAGTGGTTCTGTACCTCCGCTTGGATCAGAGCTTCATGCCACCCCCTGAGTCCCTGACATCCCTGGTTTTCTGAAGATGAGAGCTGACCTGATGGCTCCTTTGACCAGTGGGAGGAGGGGAAAGTGCCTCATCTAACAGCACTTTGCTCTTAAGAACCCCCTGGGACTTCTAGAGGGACATAGGCCTATGTTAATGGGCAGTGGTTATATACCTGGATTCANCTTTGCTCTTAAGAACCCCCTGGGACTTCTAGAGGGACATAGGCCTATGTTAATGGGCAGTGGTTATATACCTGGATTCATGGTGTTCCTAGCAGGTACTCTGCTGTTGGACTATTGAGAAGCTGAGCCTCTTTCTTGCTTTAGTGAGGATCCAGCTGAACGTTGACTGCTGGAGTTACAGTAAGCACTAAGCGGTGTTCCTTCCTGGATAGATGGGATAACAATGCCATCCTTTGTTTGCCAGGCCTCACAGGCCCAGCATTGAGCACAGCCTGCAGCTCACCTCAGTCTACTCCCACTACCTGAAGGAGGGTGGCCGGCCAGAGGTGACTACCTGCCACTCCAAGACGGCCATCACTGTGGACTATATCTTCTACTCAGCTGCACGGGGAGATGTCTCCATGCAGCCAGGTGAAGATGCGGTGGACAAAGTCAAACCACTAGACAATAAGCTCAAGCACATGTTCACAACTTTACATTAGTGTCTGATCTGTGCCATGTGCTTTTAGCTTGCTAGTGGTAACATTCCAACATGTTCTTTTTTCCCCAGGATGCACTGCCCTTCCTGAGCATGGGCTGCAGTTACTGGCCCGACTGGCACTTGTGGATGAGAAGGTTCTGTGGTGTGCCAATGGGCTGCCCAATGAGCACAACTCCTCCGACCACCTGCCCCTGCTGGCCCGATTCCGCCTGCGCTGCTCACACACGGACAGCAGGGCTGCTCATTTGCATATGGGGGAGGTCATGTGATCACACCCCACTTTGCGGGACAGACCTGTGTTACACCAGCTGGCACTAAAATACAGGGCCCAGAACTGCACATCAGGGATTTTAAAGCTTAGATTCAACTGTTCGCTTCTGACACATCCAGCTTTTTCCATCTGCTTTGTAGGTACCAGAAATTAAAGTTCACATCAAGACACCATCATCAATTTTTTTCATGTTGCGCAGGAACTAAATAATTTATCACTGTATTTACAGTGTTTATTTTATAGGTTTTTATTAAAATTGATTCTACATTGTATAAATGTTCAAATTGCGGAGGTGCATCTTGAATTAATTGTGCAGCTTTATTTCACCTGCATTATTTCTGCAAACAAACGTAGCTCAAGCAGAACACCATGAATCATGTGAATCTGCAGAACGTGCCACGCAGAGGAGAGAGGTGAAATACTGGTTTCCATTGGCTTCCTGACTGGTACCTTTTTGCAAGGTGTGTCTGCTAAGGGCTGTGTTGTGTTCTGAACCCTCCTCCTACTGAGGGGCACCCTGTGACACTTGAGCAGATCCTCCCCTTGATGCTCTCAGATAGGACAGCTGAGCCTAAGCAGAATCACTCCTGTCATTTACATAGATGCAGTTTGAAGGTGGGGTTACCACACTGCCAGTCATCATGTGCACATCATAACAAATCAAAACGGAGTCTCGAGGAAACGTCAGACAACGTTAACAATTACCGTTGACCCCTTACTTCTCTTCTCAGTGCCCACGAGAAGCACTGAAGGAATAATATATTCACATTACAGCTAAATTTGCAGTTTAGACCTTATTTGCTGCCTGCTGATCAATATTTTCTCCACTTTGTTCTTCTACCAACTTGCTGATCTTCTGATGTTCTGAGAGCTGTCACAAAAGACATCATACAGCTGGAGTAAATCTGTAAACCCTCACCTTCAAAAAGGCATCATCATCCATAGTCCTGTATGAAAATACATTTGAGATTGATGGGTTTTTTTTGTGGATGTGAGGATTACTTTCAGCATTTAAGTGTGTGTTTGGGGGTTTCCTGCAATCTCTCTTACTTGGCTACAGATGAGAAGTGAAGGATTAGCACTCTAAATTTGCACTTGCTGTGTCCTCAAATGTCATATATAGCTGCTGTAAGCAGATTATCGTACAGGCATTTCCATAGCTGACTGCAGAAGGTGTCTGACCCTGCTCTGTTTGTGTGTGTGTGGGTGCGTGCGTTGTGGTCGTTTCACAGAAATTCAAGAGAACTTTTAAAAATGAACTTGTTTTTATTAAAACATGCTGTAATGTGTAAAAAGAACCAGAAGATCATGACCCCCCCCCCTCCACAGTCAAACTGAAAAAATCTAATCATTCACAATATAGAAAACAAAGGACACATTTGTTTCAAACACTAGACTTGTTCATTTTGTGGCAACTGGTTAAAAACCATTTTTAACAAACACGTTGTAAATCGGAGAAAAAGCAACAGTACAGAACTGTAAAATCAGCTTGGATGAGGAGAAAATGACCTGTTTGTTCACATCTCCGACACTTGAATAATAGTGCAAAGACCCCGGTCCCCCATGCAGACGTCCAGCTTAAGACTGTTAAGTTTGAGTTTTACTGCAAACAGATTATACTTTAAGAGCCAAACAGGGTTCCACCAATCAAAAAAGCTCCTGATCCTGTATGAAATGTCACTTGGTCTGCGTGGAAACCGCTTAAATGTTTTGTGAGCTCAAACGCGTGTGGAGAACACTGCTCCATGTCACACGTTCAACCATGGGAAGGATTACCTTCAATATCCACCAACAACAGTAGGTAATACTGCACGGTAAAGTCACAGTCGGCTTCTCCAGTCACACTGACGCAGCGCGAGGCGAATAAAAACTAAGGAAATATGATTCTTGCTATTAACGTGTGACAAACACATCCCAGGTTCCTGTGCTACATAACAGTTAAGTGTCAGTTTGTAGAAATCCAGCCAAGGTAATGGTAACAATACCAGAAAACCAGGCCTCAGGTCTTTTTTTGTGATTTATTCAAGCTAACGGTGTCTCATTTTTACTTTAAAAAAATCAGATACAAAAAATACACTAGATTGATGCACAACTGTGTGATTTGTCAATAAAATATACTTCCATTAAAAATAGATGACTATCCCCTCATTCAAGGGCTGTATTGTAACTAGGCTTTGCAATTTGATGGCAATTTGCACGCATCTCACGGACATCAGGAAGACCAAAACCACACGAGGGGAAGATCCCCACGGCTGCAGGGATTCTTAGTTCCAAGGGTTGCCATTTGACTTGCATAGGTTGGTCATGAGCCTCAAGTCTTGTGCTACATACTGGAACCGCAGAGCTAGTGCCAGTTTAGGGCTGGTGTCCAGTCAGCATTGGTTAAATGGGGGGGTCCTGCAGCAGGAGGTGTGCATGTGAGCATGTGGTCTCTTGCGTTTCCAGGACCTGGTCAGTTTAGCCCCATCCAGCGGATGTAGTCATGCTGTTAGATCGCCATCATTAACAGCAGCTCCAGGGAACACGACACACTGTCACCATCTTACAGGATAGGGTGGAGATCACTATAAGGCTTTGGATAGCAGCCCTCTATGTTCAAACACCTCCCGATCTGCAGGGACCACAAGCAAAAGATGGTGAAGGTGGACAGTGACCACCACTGGGTTCCTCCTGTTCTTCAGTTGAGAGATGTCTGACGTGCTGGTGCTGCACTGTAAAGCTGTGGAGCTGTGGGCAGGGGTCACCTGACATCAGTTACAGTCTTAAAACTTCATTATAGAAACAACAGACATCTGTTGTCGATGTACAAAAAAGTTCTTAATGCTACATATATTCACACCTCTTTGGATGTGAGCATTACTATAAACCTCACACTTCATGGAGCAAATTTGCATCCTTACCAACAAATAAACATGGACAAACAGGGGGTAACTATTAATACCCCTGTTAACACTAATATATCTTAAGGCTTCACGACCTTTCAGCTTCATCCTTAACAAGTGAGTAATCTTGGCTCAACAAGGGCCTTTTCATACAGCGAAGGGTCACTGAAGATCAGAAGACCAGACAGATATGCTTACACTGAGCCTCCCAGAATCCATCTGCAAGAAACACTGTTTGCATCGAAACGCCTCACTTCATCTAACACACGTGAAAGACGACGAGATCCGCACGCGACCGAAAACTGACCTCAGGTTCTCCGTTTTGCTAGGGAAGGTGGTGCAGAGAGGACCGAAGAGCACAGATCTCACTGGGGAAAAGGTGGAACCGAGTGATTCTGTGCGTGTGAAGACCCCTCCCTGATCCCATATCCCCCAAACACTGAAACATTGACAGCATCTGAAGTAGACCGAAAATAAACCCAGATACAGAAGTAATAGAAAGGGTATCTATTAAATGTGAAATACTATGTGCAGAACTGGCTGGGACTGATGACAAGGATTGAGTGGGTGTGGCCACCAAGCTCCAGGGTTGGGCTCTCAGATGCGGATCTGGTAGCCGTCGTTCAGCATGCTCAGCTCTGCTGGTTTTCGCTCCAGCGTTGCAGGCCTGCAGGGAGATGATTCACAATGGTCAGAGTATTCTGAGATGTTCTCAGGTCAGGCAGCACAAGGATGACTTGCTTCCTGCTGAACAACAAATGTGATGTAACTGACATGAAGCACAGACGTGCATTTATTGTGAGACTTGCTGAAAGCTTCCTGTTGGAGTGGAGAAGCTCCATACTCTTCAGTTACACAGTCACTCAGCCCCATTTCTGTAGCTGCTGTTTGATTAAATTTGTCTCTATTGCTTACACATCCATGTGTGCACCAACACTATGGTATGTATTTATTCACTCAGTTGATACTCACTTTGGAAAAGTGTCAGGAGGTGGGATTCAAACCTTAGTCCAATGACAGCACCTCTAACCAGTGTTATTTGCCAACTCATTCATCCTGCATAAATTTACCATCTTAAAAATGTCCAAATGATAAAAATCAACGTAAACACATTCATTTGAGAGCAAACGCTGAATGTAGCCGGTCTGAAACCCCTGTCTCTCGTGCTGCCCAGACTCCTTACGCTACATCTGCAGGACCATGGCAAATCAATGGCAATCTGGCCCCCTCCCTAAGTGGAGGACAGGGGGCAGCAACCCTTAACACCCACTGCCAGTTTTTCTCCCTCCAGCCAAGAGCAGGCCTGTTAACATCTCTGTTAAATATCTCCAACAAGGAAAAAACCTCCTGTGAATTATGTAGAGTATCAATCTAAAGACTCAATAACACTCCCCACCAAAGAATATGTATGGGCCAAACTGGACAGAGGAGCTGAAGCCAAGCATCAGTGGGAGTTGCTGCCGGTGGCTCATTTTATCAGACACCGTTAAAGGGCACAGGGTGCTCAACACGTTTCTGAGCAACTTGAGCATCTTCATGGTCCAGACCACTATTTCTGTGACTGGTCACCATCATGTATTTACCTGGCCAAAAATCTGACTGGCTGATGCTTCTTTAAAATCCTGAGCAGTTTGTGATTTCACTCTGATGGCCTCGCACCCTGTTCATGGTCTGCACTCTCTCACCACAATGCTCTTAGAGACTCCTGATCATCACAACACTAACTGGAAGGAAAGATGGTGGGCTGGTTCCCCTTCAGCCTAAACTACCAACTACTGAAAGTCTTCAGACAGAGGAAAACAGAGGCCAGGAGGAAGCCGCCATGCACTCTGAGGTCCCGTTGCCAGTTGACCGTGTTGAAAACATGCACCAGCCAGACGAGCTCCATAAACTGGGATTTTATCCCCAATCACTGGATGTTCATGCCTAGACCTGAATAACAGGGTCTCTGGGGCAGGGAGTGTGCCAGCTTGGGCCTGTAGTGTGTTGCTCCACCATTAAGCTGTCAGAGCAAAGCGACATGCAAAGTGGTGGGTGTCACAGAATAAACTTAAAATAAAATAGGGGGCTCTAAGGTGGTGTTCACTCCATTTAAACATCACTAAGCAACAGCTGCCACCCCCCCACCAACATGCTACTTTCCTCATTTCTTTTCTACATAGAACAGTGGCAAAAAGGCAGCTGAGCCATCCTAATGATGGAGCAAACAGCAGGTGGTGTAGTGGTTACAGCTGACCTCCTTACCCTGGATCTATACCATGAAAATACCCTGTGTATTTAAATGGCTAAATAAGTGCAAAGTTGCTTGGTGTCAGATAAGTTAATAATTATACTCCTACGTCTCTGAATTCCATCACCAACCTACAACTTTCCTCATATCTGTACAGAGGTTTCTGGCATTCCGTTCATCTCAGCAAGCTCAGTTGCACAGATACAACAGAGATGAGCGTACAATCCAACTGACCAGGTTCAAGCACTGAAAAAACAGCAAAGCCTCTGTTCTCTTTCTGCACACGTGCTGCTGAGATGATGGAGGCAGATTCCACATGCAAACAGCCTCCACAGTCCTGCTGCAGGATCATGTCGGGTTAGCAGGAACTCCCTGTCAGATGCAGCTCTGCCAACATATATCATCATCATCATCATCCGAATGAACCTCAACCTTCAATCCAGTCTTCTCAGTCACCTCTCCAAGTCCCTGACCCTTTTACCATTTTTATGATGGGAGAGGACAGGACGTCCAGGAATTGTAGGCAATGGCACTGGGGCTCCTGCCTTTACCCTGGGATGTCAGCAGTCGGGTGAGGACCCACCCGAGGCTTCATGAAACACGTTATGTCCTCTACTTCCTTCTCAGTCATCTCCAGTCGTGAGCAGGGAGAGGGGCTTCCACAGTGCTAGCTGGTCAGGCCACCAAACAGCTTGAGCAACAAGGACTGCTTGCCAGGAAGTCTCCCTGCAGGGGACTGCGGAACTCATCACTGACATTGACTTCAGAAAAATACACGGTTGCGTGACCTTGAAAGACGTGGGAGCGAAATGGACACGGACTGCAGAGAAGAACTCCTACAAAAGACTCGATCCAGAGACAAATATAGCGTGGAACACTCTATACACGACAACCTTAAGATTTCAGGACACATCCAGCTGAAACCAGGCTTCACCATTCAGTCGACAGACACCCGAGTGGCTCCAGCCAACCAGCCAGCCAGTCATCCATCCATCCATCTATCCATCCATCATTTTCAGCCGATTATCATGGTCAGGGTTGTGGGAGGTCCAGACTCCGTCCTGCAATTGGAGGGCTAAAGAAACAACACCCTGGATGGGACCCCAGTCCATCACAGGGAAAAGTGGCCCAAATCATCTCACCCCTATTTGCATGAATTATTTACCTAGTTATCTGACATATTTGGCGATGGTGATTTACAGCACTGGATCATCATCACTGATCTGCTCATTTATATGGCGAGGTACTGTTACACAATCCGTTCAGGGCAAGAAGCTTGATTGTGGGCCCTGGGTCAGGAGTGGGGACTTAAACCTGGGACCTTCCGATTCTCCAGCAGCAGCTCTAACCCAACTGGGCCGGCAGCTGACAGCGTTCAGAGCAACTCGTCTAACGTAAATGTATAAATCCTTTAATTTTTTCCGCTAAAAGTGACTTGAGAATCAGGAAATTGAACAAACTTTAATCACAGCTGTGGTATTGATTCCACTTTGTTGTTCAGTTTCTCTTAATGTGTCCTGCCGAAGTTTTAAAAAAAAAAAAAACAAGTGTAGAGTGAGCATTTGATCACTATTGTCTACATAAATGTGGTCCTGTTGGTTCATTTCACCTTGCTTTGTTAAAAACCCTTCTGCTATAAGAAAAGACTATATTTATTCATCAGCACATTAATATCAGGTGTTGTGAATGGCCTAAGGACATCACAAAATAACACACTAATATTTGTTCTTTTTCCTAGAGCAGCATAGGAGCCAAAAGCATTAACAACATTAACTTGATGCAAATGGAAATCAGTGTGACTTAACTTCCAGGCTGCATTGGTTACAGATCAGGGATCTTACTCTTGCTGAAAGAGCAAAATCAGGATCAGATTCAGGGAGCTATTCAGCAACAGAGCATCTAAGATGTTTCAAACACATTTACTTTTAATACGAAAGCAGCCAAGGTTTATTTAACTGCCCCAGACAAATGAAATGAGTGCAAAGCGGAATTAACCGCAACGAACCAGTGATTTTGTTACGAGGAGAAAAGGGATGTATTTTGTTTTATTCTATGTCTGCTTTGGGACGTCACTAATAGGGCAGCGACTTAAGATGATGGCTAGACGATGAGCACATCAGGAAGACGGTGAACTGTAATCTACAACCGGCAACGGTGCCAGTTTCCCCTAGGACCCCGTCACTTACGACTTGTCTCTCCTGTGGACGTGGCGTCTCTGTGGGCTGCTCTGCCGCCGGCGGGGGGACAGCGACTTCCCGCGACTGCGCTCTTTAACGGGAGATTGGGCACTCGAAGACTTGAGGATCTGTAGGTTAGACGGGACACGCATCTCAGATGTGGGGTGGGGAGGGCTGCACCGCAGATCTCCACAGAGCCTACAAACTGTGGCAAACCTGATCCCATTTAAAACTACATTTTCTCTCTTTGACATTTGCTGCTTTGCTCCATAGAATCATTAAACAAAGGACTGTGGTCAAATCATGACATTAAGAGGATCTCTGCCGAGCTGCCCAGTTGGCTGTAATAGAGCAAAGTGGGCATCAGAAGGACTCATACATTTTTAATTGGAGTCATTTCAGTGTTTTACACCCTTCTCAGTCAACTCTTACCTGGTCCTGTTATTGTCACTGGCTGCAGTTGCCCTGCTTGAACATCTTGTACACTTGACCACTTTAGCTAGTCTGAACTCCATTTCCCAGCATCAAACTGGCTTGGCCTCACATGGGATACCATGACAGGCAGGGTTTAAAATTTATAAGTGTGTAGCTACCTGTGATGCCTGTAATGGAACATGAGATCACCACTGGGCCCATAAATCTTGCTCATTAATTATGGCTGGCATTTGAATTCCATTAGGGGCAACTAAACAGTTGCTCTCTCCTCCCAGTGATCCTACTAGCTCTGTATGACGGGGTTTAAAACAGTAGCAAACTCCAGTGACAACACAAACAAGTGATTTCTTCAATATGCCAACAGTCCATGTACTTATAAACGGAGGCCTGAAGCTACTGCAGTTACAGAAGCAACATGAAAATATTTGGACGCATCAACTTAGCAACTGCTAATAACAGGACAAAGGTCCACTTTCACACAGTGGGGGATATACACAGTTCATGTTCTCCAACCTATTGGTGCCTGACAAAAACAGACACGGGAGTGGAGGCCAGCAACTGAGGTCCAGTGCTTGTCCATCATGGAGCAACTGGAAGAAGTGGCTATGACTCCCGGTACGATTCGCAGGGCATCTTAGGACATGCTGCTGTGCAACTCCAAATTCACTATTTTTGCTATTAATAAGCAGCTCGAATACTTCTATTTTCCTACTGGGGAACAACTAACTATACAGAAAGAACAGGGTAGAATGCAATGGTGCTTTGTTTCATTTTAAGGTCATTGACCCAGTGGCTCCGACCTTGTGATGTTTATACCTAAATTCCACCAAATCTGGCGCAACGAAACAAGGACCAGGCTGTGCATATCCCTGCAATTTTCCTTCCATGAGATACTTTCCTCCTGAGAACCTCCTGTGCTTTCAATGCCACCATCAACCTGAATCAGAACTGTTCTGAGCAACTGTACCACCAGTTTTCTCATAACCCTCCTGTGGCCCACCTTCATCCTCATGTCTCGGGCATGCTTCTCCAGCTCCTTTCGCATCTCCTCACGGCTTAACCGGCAAGCATTGAGTACCAGGTGTTTCCACTCAATGGGCTGGAAGACATGGGGGTCATGGGGCACATACAGACCAATCTTGACCTTCTTGAGGATGTGCTGGTAACGGCGGTAGGACTCCTCAAAATCAAAGATGAGGTCGCTGAGTGTGCGAAAGGCCAGAGCCTTGCCCATGAGGTCAGTGCGCCGGCTCATGCCTAGCGTGCCATAGCAGCCATTGTAGTAGATGCCCAGCACCACATGGTGGAAGTGATGCCCTGAGAACTGGCTCTTGAAGCTGATGGGGAAGCGCTCAACTGAAGCCTGCCCATTGGTCAGGTAGCTGCAGCTCAGGTTAAGGGCCAAGTCACATGGAGGCAGTTTGTTCCCTTCAACTGTCTGGCAGGCAGTTCTATCCAACAGCAACCTGAACTTTTATTTATAGCAGGTCCGCTGGCGGGTATGGAACCAGGCTGACGGTTCTTTATTACCTGTTTTTTCAAACAGGGCTGTCGGCCCAGTACAGATATGCAAAACACAATGCAAACAAGCACCTGACGCTCTTAATTTGTTCATAAATAAAAATCAAGGGTTGCAGTATTAAATTACACTAATTTCTTTATATATATATATAAAAAAACTAAACTAGCTAATGGAGCTGGGTTATTGAGATCACTCTGGGCTGGGGGGGGGGGTGTCACACTCATCGAATCACAGAGACCAATTTATGGGGGACTCTTGTTACCATCTATTGCATATTAATGTACAATGTGGACAGTAATAACAATGTTGGTGCTACAGCATCAGAACTAACATTCCTTTAAATGTAATATGTATAAATAAAATATGTCAGTTTACCACCTTTCCACCTTTTGACCCAAGCAGTGCTGGGTGCCTCAGTTAGAAGGTCCTCACAGGAAAAGCACACAAAACAGTGGTAGCAATTAAGCTCTCAAGAACAACACATGCTAAGTCAGTCTTAGGCCAAATGCAACTAAGACAACTTGAATTCCCTGTAGTATGTGCTGGAATGTTCCACAGCTACTACAATGGCCCAGAGTGGTGCCTCTCCCCTCCGTCACCCTGAGTTTGGGCTGGCAGCCGTGATCTGGTCGGACCTGTTACATAACCGGCTGCAACCTGCGGCACAGCCAGGCTGTAAGGATGAGCTACAGCCAGGGTACAAGACCTGCTCCTGCAACACTGAGCTGAGCCGCACATCAGCTCCTCCAGTTCCCACAGCTCCCACAGCCCCCCGCAGGGTTCTGCACCCAGCATCTACCTTTATTGTCCATATGGTCAGAGCAGCTTTCATACCGTTCACAGCAGGGCCTGTAAATAACGTCCTTTACTACCACTCACACGTTCTTCCATCCACTCATTCATTCATTTTGCCACATACTTTCCAAACAGCAGTTCATATCCACCAAGGATTACAATTCCTGCTCCAAGTTCATGGACTCTGTACTCTGACTTCAGTTTAATCTCATTTACATTTATTCAATTAGCTGATGCTTTTTTTTAAGGTGACTTACAATGTCCAGCAGCTTACAGTGATCTCGCCACTTATATAGCTGCAAAGTATTTACCATGTATATTTGGGATAAGAACCTGCCAAGCCTTCTTCAGCAAAGAGAGATTTTAATTTGTCTCCTTTAAGTGCAAAGTAGCACCTCTAACCACTACGTCACCTGCTGCCCACATCTGTGCCTGACTGCATCATTAAGTATCTATTCTGCGACTATTGCCACGGACATGTGACCACGTGTGACGCGGAGCCACTCAGTTCTGCTCTACTGCTCCTCAGTGTAAATACTCAGGGGTGGAGGGCTAGACGTGGTGACGAGTGATTTTCGTTCAGAAGTAAAAAGGTACATGTACCACCCCCAGGTAACAGAGGGATGCTTTGGAGTCTGTGCTGAATGCTGGTGGCTCCCTGCAGAAATCGTCACACAGTGTGAACTGCCTGACCTCGTGAGGAGCGCCTCCCTTGGATCACCTCTGTGTTGAGGTTAAGTTCTCCTGTTTCAGCACCCCCCCCCCACCCCCCATGCAGCTGCCATGCCTGCAGACTCCACGTGGTTCCGGAATGAAAGGCCTCCTTTACAACCAGCAGGAGGATCATGTTACCCCCCCAAGTGGACATGTGATCCCCTCAGTGGTGCCATAGATTTCCTCACTCAGCAGCAAGAGTCCTCCAACCACCACGGATTACGGCTGCCATGGATACAGAGTGTGGTTGCCAAGATAAGAAGACGTAGTAACGTCTGCAGTGGCTAAGGTTTTGCTCTATGTAAAGAAAAAAGAAAAAAAATAATTATGTGCCACCCTTTTCAGCCCAGTGACTGAACACTCAGTAGCATTTTCTTTACTTGCGGAGTGTCAGATGTCTCACTGGAGTGGTGAGCTGCTCGCTATTCAACTGAGGTACATCATCGCCTCAGAGTCCTCAGAGCAAGTAGACCTCCACATCACCTCACGTCAACATCATTGCAAAGGTTCCCTTACATTTTCAAATTGAGGACCTATGACCGAGACAAGTAACTGCCCACCGTGACATTAATCTCCTTAAGAGAAAATCCGCTTTTCTTCAGCAACATGAGTTTGCAGGACTAAAAGGAAATTCTGTGTTTTGTTCAACATGCGAGTTATGTCAGTTTGAGGGAACAGGGTCCTGCTTTGTGTCCATTTTAAACTTGTGCTAAACACTGACTATCCTGCCTCCAAGACACATTCACATATTTTCATGATAACACCACACACTGTCACACTGATTCACCAGCCCAGAGATTCATCTTGTACCACTGAAAAAGTCCTACGATGCCAAGAACCTTAACAGTTGGGCATCTGACTCAGTTCAACAGCTCACAGCAATAATCACACAACAGCCACTTTACAGCAAAATCTGCCTTGGGTCTTATTTCACATACAACAGTATGAGCGTGTTGGCATCTGCGATTTGACCCAAATGACACTGTTTCATCACGAAAGCTGAACAGTGGGATGTAATTTGTGCTGTGAACTCAGAGGAGAACTCAAGATCCCCAAGAGCCACACCATGGTTATTTCTTTACTGATCAAGACCCTTCTCTTCATCTCGTTCCCTCCAGCCATCGGTGGGCCTTTGGGACCTACGGAACTTTTGGAAGTCATGAAACACTTGGGAAGAACAGAAGAATTTGAGCCCAGAAAGTACCAAAGATTAGAGATGTTCATGTCTCTATGTGTTGCTCTAATGCATCAGTGGCTCAAACATCATCCATCACACCCACACACCCTCCAAAGGGTTCAGCAATGACAGTAATGGCTTCTTACCACATGTTTCGGCAGCTTTGTTTGACACAAAAACTTGGGGGAGTCTAATTTCAGGCAACCGGGAAGTTTTCACAGCTCTAAACCTGATTAAAAGGGACAACATCCGACATGCTTGTCGCCACAATAATGCTGCCCCCCTCCCAAATTGAAAAGTCATCAAAAATATCTCACGTGTTCAACTAGCTGCCATTTGTTATTTGTACCCCTTCGTTCAGCTGCTGGGCAACTGACTCATATCAGCACAACAAAGCACCATGGTGGAAAAGAAAACTGCTGAGCAGAAATGTGCAAGATTAGGACCCAATGAAAGGTTATAGTTGTAAACGAAGCAGGAAGGAAGGAATTAAGGGGAAAAAAAATCATCCTGAATCCTTCAACGAGGGGGAACACAAGAATTTGTCCCACTGAGCAAGAAACAACCCAAATACCTTCAGCAGATGTTCAGATCTAACGGGTTTTTTCTGGAAACAGGTAGAACAGTGAGCGATGGTAGCCGCTGTAAATAAAAACCCCTAATGAGCACAGAACAACGACGAAGCTCATGTGTAGCGGAATGACCGGAAGGATACACGCCAAGGATGACCGCCTCCAGGCATTTGATGGGAAGGGCCTCCCGGGTCATCTCTCTGGCTGTCTCCATTAACCTTTGCAAAAAGAGGAGGTAAAGGTTTGTGTACATTAAGTTGTTTCTTCCTCCTGCCTATCTCGAAAGGTCACTTTAACACTATAATGGTGTCAAAACTGCTACTGCTCACAGACAGAGCAAACAATGTCATTTTCCACTTTCATCCAACAAAACCCATATTGAGGGGGTCAAACCCCAGCCCACTCTTCTCCTACCACTAACATTCCACATTTGAATGCATTAGGAACAAATAAAGAGTACAATGAGGAAAACAACACTGTGAGGTTCTTTACTCATCGGAGGCCATCCAGTGTGCAGGTGAATTTCCCGAAACTCACATTCACTCTGATTTTAACCCTGTACACCCTACAGCTGCAGTGTAATGTATTACTGTAATGTAATATAAACCTGCTGGTCCAAATGAAGTCAGAAAAACCAACTTACCCACTCAATGGTCGTGTCTTTCTGATTTCAAAGAACTGTGTTCCTGTGTGATTGTATCTGTCAGCTGTTAAAGGGGCTTAACTGGGATGTTTTCACAAAGTGCAAAGAACAAAGAAGCTGTTGATTCCCTTTTTTTTTTTTAATAATGGGTACCATCATTTTGCACATGCTTAGAATTATCAGATAAAGTACCTATTGATATTTTTCCTGTGTCATAATCAAAATTTGACCTTAGCACAAATCTACCCTTAAAAAAAAACACCTTTTTTCTGTACATTCTCTAGGGATGTGTTGTCATGGCAACAAGGGTGCCCTCCATATCTGCACAGCTCTGTGCTTGCTAACCAGTATCACAGCAGATTAAATTTTCTTCAAACTTCTGCCAAGCCAGGTGTGTGTAACCCTAGACTCAAGTGAACAACAAAGTGGGAAGTGGATCAGTGACACCATCGGAAATAAACACACGCCCATGCAGACACCAGCAGCCCCTTATATGGCTGTCTGTCACTGGCAGCACACGCCCAGCCGAGCTGGCGTGGAGCAAGAGGATACTGCAGTGTCTTCATGTAGTTCTGGATGGCCTGCAGCCAGTCAGGGACAGTCATGGAGGGTCTGTAGGTAGGAAGGGTTGGCGCAGGAGGCTGCAAGACAGACGAGAGGAGTGTGGTTAACATAGCACCCACTTCACTTGCCAAGAGACAAAGAACAGAAGCTCAGTGCTCAGTCAGCACCGCTGCTGCACAAAATCTTCATCTCCCACCTACAGGTGCTTCCTTTGGGAGAGAGTCAGTGTTTTAAATTTCCAAGCCTCCTTCCTGTTTGTATTCTTGGCTCAGTCCCAGGGGGGGGAGGGGTTGGAAACCTGCTTTACATCAGTGAGCCAGTTTAGCAGACATGCAATTTGCTCTGAACACACAGCAAATTTCCACAATGACTGTGTCTCCAAATGATGATGATCGTCGCCATCATCCATCGGATGAAGCGAACGAGGATTTACAGAAAATGGATGAATGAACGGAGGACAGATGTGAACACAGCATCTAGAGGCTAACATGATAGTCAGGGTATTTGTGTGCTGCTGATGTTGAGTATCGCTCTGTTGGAAGTGTGTGTTTAAAGATAAACTCAGGCAGGAATCCCCCTGTCCATGCACATTTTTTTGTTGCTATAGAAAGAAATTACAAGAAAGTTTTGGGTTTTTTCACGGTACAGTTTAAATATATTCTCACACATGAATTCATTTTATTTATTCCTGATGTTCAGGACTGTGTGCACCAGACACTGTACACACACACACACACACACACACACACACACACACACACACACACACACACACACACACACACACACACACACACACCATATGCAGGCCAGTGGTCAGGGACTCTGCTGGTCTCCCTCTAGCTGTTCCCACCTCCACAGGGCTGTGCTTCTACTCATATGGAGGGACATGGGGGGCTTCACACTCTCGCAGGGGTCCCTCTGTAACCTGACAAGAACCACCATGTGCCCTGTAGGCCAAGTGTATAAAACGTAAACACCACCATTTATTCATACAAGTGTCACAAGATTACTGACCCATAAACCACTGTCCCCCAACAATACATTACTATTAACCATCATTTATCTGACACCTTTCCTGAAAGTGAGGATTGTACACTATGCCACTTACACCGATTTACCCTTTTATGCAGCCGGGTAATTTTTACTGCATTAATTCAGGGTAAGAACCTAAACTAAGAATATTCAAACAGGAAGGTTTTCAAACCAGCAACATTCAGAGTGCAAAGTACCAGCCCCAACCACCACGCTACCTGCTGTCCAAAAATAACTATAGCAATAATTACAACAAAGCAGGAATGTCAACTCCATAACCAAGCAGAAGTGAAGTTGCCAAAGATCTTCAACCTCAGCATGACAGGTGAAGCAGTTCGATGGAAGTATTTCAGCTGTCACACTCGCCCAACCTACCAGTTACAACAAAACATACCTACTTATCTAGTGCTTTTCTCCAAAGTGACTCACAACATTAAGCTACTTAGTGATTTTCCAACAATTTATACAGCTGGGTAACTTTTACCAGAGCAATTCAGGGAGAGCACCTTGATCAGGGCCACTACAGCAAGAGGTGGGATCTAAACCCAGTTCCGTGAAGTCCAAAAGCAGCAGCTGTATCTACTACACCACCTGCCACAAAGCATTTTTAGAACTCAGTCACTGGAAGCCAAAGGTGAAAGTGTCTCAGTGGCCTTTCCTGGAGAGGCACGTAATCTGCAGGTGACCACCCAAATGTGCCAGCAGCAGACCACAGCAGGAACATCTGGAACACAACTGCACAGTTTTGGGCTCAGAGGCAGCCAGTCAGACAGCTCACTGTCACCACCACAGTGCTGGGTGTCAGATCACACAAAGTCACCTGATGGCTAACCAGGAAGAGACCCCCACAGAAAGTCACTGCAGCCAGCAAAGATAAACCTCTACATGTTTCAAATAAACCATCTGTAATGCATTATAGCAATGGCAGCAGTTTTATGATGGTATCTCTGTATGTCCGGTTTCGTGATCCAGCAAACAAGAATCATGTGTCTGCAGTGGGTTTAGATGTGAATAAGGTAGTTGGAGTTTAAAAAAAAAAAAAATCCATCCCATTCTGAACAGTAATGAAGCTTTCATAACAATACTAATAGAGAAGTACTTAAACGTACTTCAACGTTAATGTAAAATTATCAAAAGTGCAAATGACTCAAGACTGACTGCACGTGTCCTTCTCCTGGCATCTTCCTGACCTTCCCTGGCTGAAGCACCGCTCCCAAGCTGCTAAGATATGTCACAACCCAGAAATAAAACCAGGTCAACCACTGGGCTTCCCGGAGCCTTTACTTCATTTCATAATGTTTCTCCATAATCGTAATCCCTGACATCCCCCAGATTATCAAGCACTAATGTGTTGGCTGAGATCCGCAGCAGTGCTCCCTCACATCTGCTCCACTTCTGCGTTTTTCCAACAATTTCACAACCGGGTTGTGGGACCTGGAGAGTGCTGCGGGGTCACGGCACGACACACTGACACGCAAATGGGCCATGAAAAATGGCTCCCAGGATGAAGAGTCTCGAGCTGGAAAGTGGGACAGCCACGGCGCGCCAAGCCAGGCACAGAGAGGAGGCCCCCTCGGGGTATGGCCGGAGGGGCCACGCTGCCAATAGGTCTGGAGCCAACATTGACAAGCAGCATCCTGCTGTAGGGCATGTCTTCACATCCCTGTCCATGAAAACCTCAGTCCTTTTCTGGACACTATTATGACACGTGCTATATTTAATGTGGGCTTGCGGCTGTGATGTTGGCTGGGGGTGGGGGTGGGGGTACAACATGGAAACACAGTAGTTTGCTTAATGGCCAGTAAAACATCAAAAAGTACTAGACAAACCACATCTTTTTAAAACATGTTTGGGAACAGTGCTACCTCCCCAACTCCATGTCAAAGAATAAGTGAGTACACCTGAACAGGTTAGGTGATAGCTATGTGGAGTCCATCTGGGCAACCTACAAGTGTCCTACATCCCTGGGAACTGCTGTAGAAGAGAAGGGAGGACATGGCGACCCATTTCCTGCTCAAACCAGTTAAAGAAATGCCAAACGTTAAATAAAAAACTAGTACCCTGCAAGATCACCCACTTTTCACCAGTACTGGAACTTACGGGTTTATAGGAGGGGAAACGATAATACTTTTGAAAAAGGTTACAGGTCCGTGTCCAAGGGAAGAAAAGGCTATTAAGGGGGTGTTTGACTTGAGTTGCTGGTGTAAATATGCAGCTTAAGCTGGGCATGGCTGTGAGCGGACAGCAGGTGGTGTACAGTTTAAAACCAAGGTTCCAGGTTCCAATTCCCACTTGTGGTGCGGCAGCCTTAAACAAATTAATAGTTTTTTCCCCCCAATAGGTCTGTCTGCCTTAACTTCAACTGAAATAGTAAAAATTGCCCCCTTGACAGTGTAGCACTCACCCTGGGGAGGTAGGTGGCATTGCGGATCCTGTCCACCATCTCCTGCCCATCAGGGTGCACCTTAGCCACATGGTTCCACATGCGCTCCCAGGTCAGGCTCTCGATGGGGAAGCCGCTCCTGTTGACATAGAAGAGCGTGCCGCCATCCTTCTCCTCCTCGTCCTCAGCCGGACAGGTGGGGCTGGCGTGGTGGGCGTGGTCGCCCGAAGGGGTGTGGCTGGTGGTCAAACCCAGGTAGGCGTTGGTGCTCTTGGAACGGCCGTATCGGGCAGCTCTGGCTGCAGCGGAGCTGGTGGTGGAGGCAGTCGGTCCGGTCATGGTGGACGCTGCAGGACCGGGTCTGGGGTCACCCTGGGAGACTTTCTCCTCCTCCTCTTCCTTCAGCTACTCCACACTCTGCTCGTCCCAAGCCGCAAAAGTCCCATTTCCACCTTAACAGGTACACAAAGGCGGATGGCTTCAATCCCAAAATGCAAACGGCTCAAATAGGAAGCCTTAGGGCCTGAAGGCAGTGCGCATAGTAACAGATGTTTCAGCTGTTGGTAGGACGTGTGTTTTCATGATCGTCCCCGGGTTTAAAAAACACACAAAAGGAGCCATTCGTGGAATGGCGAAAGAGAACAGAACAGAAAAAAAGCTAACCTTGCCACAGAAACCGACGCGAGCATGCAAGCGTTTCATCCAAGACCCTCAGGGACCCCACGCGTGCAGCTTTGGTCTGCCTCTGGGGGGATTGGCGTGAACTGACCGGTCCTTAACTAGCACCGAAACTTCACTCGCACTGTTTCGCAGAGGCCGACATCCGCGACGCTCCTCTTCCCGCGAATTACCCCCTGCGGTCGTCGCCGACTGTGACCCGTCAGCTGGAAACGCACCGCTCAGCCGCACTACGGCCAACAGCTGCCGCGCGCGCCTCCCCGTCCGGGTCTCTATCGGCTCGTAACCCAGCAGCCGGAGTGCGCTTCCTCGTCTTTCATTGGCTGAGGCAACAAAGAGAGGCGGGGAATTGCGGTTTTATCCCATAGAAGGAAAACGCTTGTTTGTTTTCATTGGTGGTGATTCCGGAAAAGGGCGGGATCATGGCAATATCCCAGAGTCAATTTTCAAACCGTCCTTCTCGATTATAACGAGATTAATAGCAACAAATGCTAATTCATATTTACATTTATTAATTTAGTTCATATTTTTCTCCAACAACAGTGTTAAACTGCCTGCAGTAATTTACCGGTTTATACAGTTCTGCATTTTTGTTGCAGCAACTGAACTGGAAAGGATGTGCGAAACAATTATTTTTGAATTATTTTAATATTGATATCCAAAGGTGAGAGAGTATCTGGTTCTTTCTGCATTCATGAAATAACACTCATTATATTCACGTTTGCCCACAAAATGACTTATACTGCTTGGAGTGATTTATCTAGCTGGGTTTCATTTATAGTGAAGTCATATTTATAGCGAATTTGACTTAGCGGTAAAAATTATTTTCCATTATAAATCGACTGTTTGTAAAGTGAGGAAACACTGTGCTGCGATGCAGTTTTGCCACCTTGTGGTCGTTCCTCCATATTGCAGAGAAACACACTTTTTCGAATAAATGGCCGTATTTAAAAAATGTATACAGCAAAAGTTATAAGATAATTGGTTTTTAACGGAATGCAACGTATTAAAATATATACAAGAATATATAGCTCAAATATTAAGATCATTCTATAATTTTGAAACATTTTTGTGCACCTCAACTTAAATCCATGGTGGTAAATCGTGGTGAATAACATGTATTTTTGGGTACTGCTCCTATGGCGCGTGTTTTATTTTGGCTGTAATTTGACAAAACAAACTAGTAGGTGCAACTGCTGTTTTTTGCTCAGTGGCAGAAAAATGTACTGAAAGTTGAATATACCAAATTAACTACCATATGCTGGTTATTTTTGGAGTAAATAATATGTAGTCCACATAAATATATTGAGGGCATAACTGTATGGGAACTGTGGTGGGGTATTAAAATGTGATTTTCTCAATACTTCCAGTATAAAATTGAGCACTCAGTATGTGTGTGAAAGATCAAGGCATAAAACCATCAACTGCACGGTCCAGTTGTAGACACTGTCTATATTTTCAGTTTAAATTTCCCCAGACTATGTGTTTTATAATGATTTCTTTTATACCATATGGAACATTAGGACATCTCTTAACCTACTTACATATTCATCAGGCTTATGATAAAGGCAGCATCAAGGTTGCATATATTATAGTATAATATGTTTGTTTATTGACAGTATTAAAATTTAAATTTACCAATGCAGGGGAGCCCTGATGGTGCATCAAGTGGCTCTGGCACCTCAAGCTCAAAGGTTCAGATTTGGCTCAGTCTGTGTGGGACGTGCGCGTCCACCTCCAGTTCACCTGAGTGCTCTGGCTTCATCCCACAGTCCCAGGACATGTGAATCGGTGACTCTATTTGCCTGTAGTAGGTATGTGTCTGTGTGAAATTGCCCTGTGATAGACTGTACCCCATCTAGTGTTCACCCTTCCTCATACCCTGTATTTTTTGGGACTGTGTCCTGAAAAACCATAAGAACAGTGGAGAAGCAGTTATTGATCATGACTGGATGGATGAATAAATTATATAAATCAAATACAAATCATGCTTTATACTACCGTCTCATTTTATTATGAATAATTATTATTGAATAAAATGTGACCAGGATACATTTAACTGAGAAATTTTTTTTTTCCTCTAAACGTATGAACTTCTGACAGCAAATTGCAAAAACTGTTACAGCAGAAAGACTTTTCCAACTCATATACCAATCAGTATTGTTTAGCCTCCATCTGATTCTTCACTCTTAAACATCAGGTGTTTAAAGATCTAAGGAACAAAATGCTGGGTGAAGAAAACATTTAAGACAATCATTTGGTCATTAATTTCCTGCAAAAAGAGAAGTTTAAAGCACTGCTCTTGCTTTCATGGTGCTACACGGATAAACTGTAACCACAGTCAAAAATAACCCCTGTATTGCTATGGTCATTCACCACCATACAAACGTCACTGTGACCCTGGTATGAAGATCCCACAAGAAGGAAAATAGTGACATAAACCTGCAGAGGTAAGTGAGTGGGACTCACTGCATTTGACTGCACAGGTAGATTTACCTGTCTTTGCAGCCTGACAGAAAAATGAAGGCAGGGCATCCTTTGGGAATTTCACTGATTTATCACAATATGGAAAATGGAGTGCAAAAACAGAAACAAGGCTGTAATAAAACTGACTCAGGCCTCTGCTCTCTTCAGACACGGCTGGCTGTCGATTTTCCTTGTTCTGTTTGTGCATTTTCTGCTATTTTGCTGTGGGGCTTGGGGGGGTCTGGAGCCACAGTGCAAAACACGTATCACAACTCATGGACACAGAACAATAACACGCACAGCACAGGAGCTCTGGAAAATGTCATAGGCCCCCTTGAGCTGGGGCCGCATTGTGATCATCTGCTAAAAACAAAGACTGACAAATTTAAACTTTTTATCTTGCCACATAATAAAAATAGGTGATTCTTACCACATCACATGACCTGAATTCAAAAATGAAATCCAAACTGGTGTATCACCTACCATATATTCTGAAAGCAAAAATTAAGGATATGAGACTTAATACAATTTAATCATCATCTATCAATGCCAAAGACACATAAATATGCAAGAGATAAATGTGACAAAAAACAATTACATATTTTAAACGTGGACATTTTTACAGTTTCAAAAGCTTTAATTCAAACTTATGGCATTGAGATCCTCTTGGAATATTTTAATAGTACTGATTTTTAGAATATTTTTAATACTTTAGTAAGTCTTCAAAGTGTCCACCCCCAAAAAAGGTTTTATGTTTTCAGCATTTCCAGAAGGAGACCCTTAACTTTAACCACAACAGCAAGGAGTGCTTCAGCTTCACTAAATTTGGGGAAACAAAAACAGTGGTAAAAAAAGAAAAAAAATACAGTGACAATAAGTGCATTCAATTCCCTAAGAATCACATATTCTTAAACTGTGTCAAAATTCAGCGTTTTACTGTGAAATTATAAATTACAAATCAGTTTCCTATTCAGTGCTCAAACAGACCCAAGACAAACACAGAAAAACACAGAGAACACATCAGCTGTGACTTTAAAGCAAATGAACTTAGCCCTTTATTTCAGGCCAAAAGCAGACCCTGCCCTACCCAGACAACACGACAGAGGAACTGGGTTTGCAGAACACATCCTGTATGTCTGCAAACAAACTACAACTTTTATAAAAATACAATTAAACCAAAAGAATAAATTAAAACCATAATGGCAACATTAAAAAAAAAAAAAAAAAAAAAAAAGTAGACCAAGGTGCCCTGTCCTCTCAATGCCACACAGTGCTGTGCAGGAGAGTGGGCAGGGCTACACGGATTTCTCTTGGGAACAGTCTGGGGATGAGGAGCCCAAAACGCAGCCATTGGAAGGCGTTTCTGAGAGGGGGCATTCGGTGGGGACCTAAAGGCAAGAAAAACGAGACTGAGAACTATAACTGAGCAATATCACATTCGTGATAATAATAAGCAGTTTAGACAATTATAATACACAATATGATCTAATACAACCTAAACTAGCATGTTGAGGGTTTCAACACTACAACCCATCCTGGGGCTTCAACCCACCACTTTCTTACCATACACACTTGCTGCCTCCTCCTCTGCCTCAAGCCTCACTGGTCTGCCTTTATGTCCAGTAAGAGACAACCACACTCAACCTGGTTCATCTCATGCAGCATTCATTTTTAATTTTTACATTTATTCATTTACTGGTGTCCCAGTCAGGGGTGGTTCCATAGCTTACAGCATAATGATTCCATGATAGGCTCAGGATTAAGTGGTTAACAACAATGGATAGACGGACATTTAAATTGGTAAATAATTGTATAGTTGATGAAACAGCACTTTAAATACATCAAGGGCAAAGGAGTCAGATGTATTTATATACAACAATTAATTTAAAAACAAGAGCAGCTCGATTGCTAGGATTTATAATTATTCTGTGCAGTTCTTCATAAAACCTAAAATGCAACACCTTCTTTCAAAAGATGTCTTCTTCCATTTTTCAGGAGGTATATTTTATATACCATCATGCTTCCCCACCACAGATGCTGTTCAGAGTGTAAACTGGAGAACAGCTGTTTGATTCTGTTTTTTTTCCCACCAACATTTTATATGGCCGCTGACTAACAGGACGTGTGGCCCAAAGTTCAGGTTAAAAGGAGGAAGCACCTGTACCCAGAAGTCCAAGTTATAATACACATAATACACATTCCTTTGGATCAACACTGAAAAAAGCATATAAATACCCCAGACTGTGACACACAAATGCTGTCATGGAAACTTTCCACAGCTCAGTTACCATGAACAGTGGTGTTTGCTAAGAAAATAGACGACAATCTTATTTTCAAAGTATTGGTGCTCTGGCGACAGACACAAGAAGAGGATGAGATATGTAAAGCACTGCAAAAACACAACTTACAGCTTGTAGAGCTTTGCTGTCTGTGCTTCTGTTCATGTTGTGTCTTTTCAGTTCTGACTTTATCAAGGCTGCAGACAGAGTGATACAAGCACTGAGAGACTGTAATGCTGGCTAAAAAACATCAGTATATAAAGACCCCATAGCTGAATAATGTGAACATCTAATAAAAATTAATAAGACTAATTTTCAATAGTTAAGGGAAAATAAAGCAAAAATAAACTGACATGGGGCTCCCTCAGCCTACATCCATGACTTAAACCCAACAAGGAAGAAAATAGAACTGTTAGTATTCCTGACTCATCGTGTATAGTGAGGAGGTCTCGGTAAAGGTCCCCTAGAGGACACTGGCTTTAACACAATGCTGTGACAATTGTACTGTCTGGAAAAATTTCCATGTTGTACCCTTTGTCACATGGTTTCCTCTCCAGTAAAAATATGTTTTAGCTGAACCAATTACTGCAAACTGCCAGGAGACTGCAGGTCAGTTAACACGTGTATAATCGCCCCGCTATGGCCTGTCATCCTCCCTGGCTAAGGCTTTCAAAGTTATCTCAGGATCACTGCGACCATGAATTGGATTAGTTTCTATTTATAACACATCAGTGAAACTTCTATTCATTGCTGACTGTTGATGTATTCATACCATAAACATGTTCAGCAAGTTCCTTGTTACTGATCACTCCAGAATACCACACAGGAGCTGTAAACACTGAGGAAGCAAGTTAAATTACACTGGTCCTACAGAGGCAGTGTATATGATGCTTTATTAAAAAATGGGCTCTGAAGATGTGGAAGGGACCATTCACCTGTCAGAATGATACCAACAAAAATCCAGGCGCAGAGGAAGAGGTTCCCCTTCAGGGGGCTGTAATCTGTTGTGAGCTTCCCTTGGATCAATGTGAAAATGATACCAAACAGCTGAGGGGATAAGAGAAAAGAAACACCAATTGAGGGGTGTCCAAAGCATGTTCACACTACCTAGTGTCACTTCCAGGTACATGTAGTTAGTCTGGATCCCCACATACTTTCTCAAGATCTCTTCTGTCAACATGCACTACAGAGTGACACACTGAAGCTGATCACATATTTTCTTCATACAGCATCCCAAGCTTCATCTCCCTGCTACCACCACCAAGAGCACCACATTCACATTACCACAAATTCACTCTTGCAGACAGACTGGCTGGGTACCCTGCTAGTGTACACACAACACCAGAGGTGTCACGAGAAGAGGCCTGTATGTTCTGCACACCTGTGGCACACATCTCGTAACCACGTTCTTTGAGTATTTCATGCTGGTCAATCTGGATGACTCATTTCTCAGAGCTAAAGCGGACAAACTTATTCTCACGTTATTATGAGCCGGAGTCACCACCAAGTCAGCACAGGTGTGGGCAGCTATGTGATGTGGTTCTTTCCTGGTTTCAGGGCTTACTGTTATGGAAAAAAAGAGTGGAGCAGTGCTGTCCAAAAGGCTGAAGGGCAAGGTGTTTACCCACTGAAGCAAACTGCTGGTAAGGTCTTTTACAGGGTCTATAGTATGATGGGTATGACCAGCAGTCAGAGAAGGAAGGCTATAGAAGTTGTTAATGAGGCTGCAGAGATGGCATCGAGATGGCTGTACATCAGAAGGGTTCAAGGTAGTTACCTATACTGACACTGGCATCTGATCAATCCTGGTTGAGTCATATGGGCAAGAGTGCCTGATGCTGATGGACCCAAAACATCTGTTGACCCCCAGGTGACCCACAGTGATGTGCCCAGGTGCATCACAACAGGTTTGATAAAAATTACCTGTGCAGATGCATTAAGAAGGCCTGAGGATGTTCCTTCTGACTCAGGGTATGTAATCTCAACCCCAAACTCAAACCCCAGGGGTAGGTAGCCGGTCATAAAAAACCTGGGGAAAAAAAACAAAATGTACAAATAGCACCTATTGTTCGTATTTCTCTTATACAACACAATATGGTGGAAACAGGAGGTAAATCCCTCAATCTGAATAGAGCTGAGTTGGCCTGTCATGAAAAGTCTCCACAGCTTTGAGAGTACATGGACCTCGAGAGATTTCCTCTCTGTTGTAACATTTATTCCAGAACCCCTGCCCAGAAGTACTTTACAGAGGCAGAAGAAAAATAACGTACAAATAATTTCCTTGTGGCCCATTACGTTTCATTTATAAACACATGCGAGTTGATCGCTCTGTCAGGAGGCCTAGTCTCACCCCAGCACTCCAGCTGTGAAGAAGACCAGCAGGATACTGCCCTGATCCAGCGTGAAGGTGAAGACGAGCATTCCGATGAAGGACAGGACATAGACTATGAGGGTGGTCATCCTAAAACACAAGAACCACTTGGATTGAAACACCACATTCACATCTACTTACGTGGACCCAACTTACAGTAAGAGGGTTTATGGAGAGGCTCATTGAGTTCCTAGACTTGTCAGAAGAAGCTAAACTCACCCACAGCTTATCAAATGGTTTTAAATATTCTTGTGCCAAAATGCTTTGTGTGAAACTGATCTGTCCACTTTGTAATGTGCCAAACTGTCCCAAATCTGATTTGGCATCTTGAGTGACATTAAAAACTCATAACTACACTGTCTCAAGTTATGAACAATTGAGCTATGCATTTTCAAAAATACTAACATCTTTTATTATATATTTCATTCAGATTATTTATTCATTCAGACTACACCCCCACCCCCCCGCAAATTTTCTCCTTGCAGCAGAGCAAACAACCTGAACTGATGGATGCCAGTAAAGAGCAACCAAACACAGAATAAGACTGCAACTATTCAACTCACTTCCACAGTGTTTAGAGCTTGCTGTGGTGTCTTTTACAAAATTACAAAATTAATGGTCTTAAAACAAAAACTTTTCACACCCACTCGATCTACAGCTCCATTTCAGACAAAATAACTTCCATTGTTATATGTCTGCATACACACTTGACTTACTTTGCGATACAGACTGACTTGGAGAAAAGCATCTGTGTAAGTTTAAATGTGCCCAGTGTTCCTGAAGGCTGGTGTTTAATAAGATGAGGAACACTGCACGTAAGTAAGGGGTGAACACTGAATAGGAGTTTGTGGAGACAATGTAGGTTGAGGTTAATAAAAAAATTAAAGTCTTACAAGTACAGTATTTTTATTTAATACAACTATAGGCAAAAATTTTTTATGGACCCTCAACTTGAATAAATTGAGGGACTGTATTATTAAGCTTTACTGATTTCAGCTTTGTGGTAAAAGGAAAAAACAAAACAAATGGTGCAATTCAATTGGTTATCTCTGTGTAGCTTCTCCCTCCGTAACGTAAGGGACTGATAGGAGAGAAGAGTAGAGGCGGATGGAAAGCATGTTGTTCCACGTGCAATGCAGGTGTCCGTCATACATACTTGTACGTTTTAGTGTAATCCAGCCACAGCCCGCAGATTATGGAGCCCACCATGCCGGCCACCACCAGGGTTAAACCAATCCTGCCTGCGTTCAGCTCCTGGCCCTGGGTTGAGTGCTCAAGTTAGTGTCAGCAAGTGGGGCATACTCCCCCCACTCCATCCTCCAGTGGCACTAGAAACATTGCCACATAGTGCAAAACCTCAAACCCCTGGCCAGAGTATGCCGACCTACTCCAAAGCCAGGCTGTTGGTGCCAGCAGAATCAAACAGTTTGCAGCATTTAAAAAAGCACGTCTAAGTTAGTAAGAGAAAAAAAATTACAATATTGTCAAGCATCAATACCTATTTAAGTTAATATTTCACTGCATATTATATAATTAGGCCATGCAAACAAATGAAGGTACAGGTACCACATGGGGTCGTGCTGAACTTTAAGAGAACATGCAACTATTCATTTTAATGTTAAGGTCATTTAATGATCTATGTAAAATGTATGGTTAAAATTAAGGTTTGTTCTCGTGCCACGATGCCAAAGGTTGGTTGCTCTGTCATAACATCAGGCTTTCAGTGGTGCCGTCATTCTCTCTGGCAAACGGCCTCCCCACTCAACCAGTCAGACAGGATTACGATGAACTCGGGTTCGGCGTTCCTCCATTCCCAGGGGCTGCTCAACCTGACAAGTCTGTGCCTCTGAGTTTGGCCTCCACTCCGATGGTCTGTTGCAGTAGCCCCCTGGGTCCCCCCCAGGCATGCATGAGAAAGCACTTAAACTTCACAGTACAATGAACTCAGTGGTGCTAAATCATGCTGACAGCATGCTTTGGTCTGCAGATTTTCCAACCACACCTTACACTGAGATCTGACCTTCATTTTCCACAGTGCTCAGTGGCGCCACATAAAGTTCCACCTACCTCATAATGTGCCAGAATCATCTGGTTGAGCAAGGTGGACACAGAGTAGAAGGAACCTGTCATGACACCTGAGACACAGGAAGCACATATTATTATTTATTATTATTATTATTATTATTATCGCTCAAAAGCAACTTAAGCTTAAGAGTACTACTGCAGGAGTGAGATTCAATCTCAGACTCCAAAAGATGGTAGATTTAACCACTAAACCACCTGCTCACCGTTCCAGATAAATCCATTTAAAACAGTTCAACAGGTAACCCGTTGCTTCCTAACTGCTATCGTGTTAAATTCCAAGTAATTTTGAAGCTTTTCCCCAAGCAGAAATGATGCTGCTGTATAATAAATCAGATTTTGGCTTCATATGAAAACAATTTGTACTGCATTTCTGGCGTCTCATTTCCTTTCTTTGTTGTCCACACATTTTGAATAAAGTTTTGAATGAAGCAAGACTCAGTGATAGTACTAGTTTTCCATGCAAATGATTTAAAGCATCATCTTTGCTGCATCTTGTACAGAGGCCAGATGTCCTCACTTGGGCTGATGCGTCAAAAGCAAAGCTGAGGGTTTGAGTTCACTCACCGTAGCTGATGAGAAGCAAGACAAAGGCCTTGTTCTTGAACAGGTTAAAGATCGACTGCTTGTAAGAGTAATCTTTAAGCGGTCCATCATCCCTTAGCACCGCCTGGGAACGGCTTGGGGGCTCGGGGGGTTTGTCTTTAATGACTGGAGGGAAAATATTAAATTAAGACAGTTATGTTACTTACCACCTACCTTGAATTTTGTTCCAATTAGTATTTTTATGATTTCCTTTTATTTTAACTAATTAACTTTACTATGATTTTGATGTATTTAGTGGGGTACTCTTACTCAGTTCGGTGAGTTCAAAGTGAGAACCTTAGTCAGTCAATCTTATTAGAGCAGGAGGGGCTGTGACGTGACAGCTCCAACCACTATGCCACCGGCTGTCCTGTAACTAGCACTTCTCTTCCTCTGATTTTCACGCAATAACACCTCAAGCTGAGCAGTATTTCCACAAGAGATAAATTACGATAATATGTCACTTTGAATTATGACATCACGTTAGTTGCAAACTACCTACCAACAACAGCCAAAAGAAAAAGGAGTGTGGAAACTGCAGCAGTCCCATAAAACATGATACTGATGTTGTGGCCCATGAGCTCTTTGTCATCTGGGGTGTTGGGCACTAGGACTGGGGGGAGGAGGAATCCAATTGCAGTACCCAGCTGGGAAGAGGAACAGAAAATAAACATGTAAAGTATGGGGTGTAAAAAATTACAGTATACAAGGGCAGTATGTGAGGGTACACAACATGGATTCTAATTCTAACCTCACACCAGTAACCATGAAAAGATGTGCAGGAAACGTGACAGAAATGCCTTGGACATCTGGAGACCGAGCATCCTACGAAACCCACCTGGTTACCCAACACAGCCATGGCACAGGCGGTGGACACCTCATGGGGTCCAAACCACACCGAGGCGATCCTGGAGGGCAGTCCCAGGATGAACACCTGGGCCACAGAGCAGATGACCTGTGCCATCATGGTGATGCCAAACAGGTGAGGTGCCACACTGGCGCTCTTCAGCCACGCCCCCATACAGTTGAGGCCCGAGCCCAGGAGAGCCGTGACCCGGAGGCCCTTCTGGTCCAGCAACCACGTGGCTGGGAAGATGAGGGGGATATAGGCCACCATGTAGACCATGGAGAGCCAGTCGATCTTGTCATTGGACACCTGGTAGTAGAAGGTGAAGATGTTGGCAATGATGCTGTACTGGATCCACTGGAAGGCGTTCACCAGGGAATAGAGGCTGAACACGGCCAGCACCGCAAAGCGACGCATATACAGTCTAGTCTGCACTGGCTTCACCCCCTCAGTGAGCATCGCCTGCTCCTCCTCTGGAGGCCCCTCGTGCTCCGAAGCGCCGGGATCCAGCACGATCACCTGCACACCTGCCATCGGCAGCTCCGTGTACTGATCGCCATCCTGCTCGAAGCCGTCGCCCTCCAGCGCCTTGGGCTCAGAGCCGTGCGCATCGTCCGCGCTGCCGCACCGCACAGGCTCCTGCAGGAGCTCCCCAGCCACCATAATGCTGCGCGCCGGTTCTCAAGACATGCGGGTTTGGCGCCCGCAGTCGGTGGTGTTCCGGGACGTTACTAGGGATGAGCGGAGCCACGCGCGGCCGGAGGACGAAGGTGCACGTGCACGTGCAAGTGAAGCCGGAGAGCTTTCAGCGTTAGCTGACAGAAATATTAATCCAAAAGCTGGAAAATTGTACCAACCTTACAATAAAGTGCCGATGAGAAAGGAGTGTTGAAGCCTGTGCTTCGCTCCTACCGTTGAGTGACGTAGAACCTCTAGATTATTTGCAAGCTAGGCTTCGAAAGGGACTTGTGACTCGTCCCTCAGAGCCTTACGATGATACAGACAGCCAATCACTTCGCGGTTGTTCGCTTCCCCGCCAATTACAGTGTGAACCAGTCGCAGCGCGGCCAATCAGAGTGAAGCTGCGAGAAGGAAGCGGGGCTCCCTGACGCTCGCACGATTGCCGACGCATGAGAGGGACGGATGGAAATAGACGTCACAAATGATAATTTAAAAATGAGTATGTAGTTCTTTATATTATAGAACATACAAATCACAAAGCACGTTATGAAGTTTATATGTGTGGAATCTAATTTGAATTAATTTACAGGAAACTATTCATAGTGTAGGATCTATATTAAACTGTAAATAGTTTCCTCTGTAAATTGATTTTTTTAAATTTGTTTATTTATTTGTTTATTTTCACAAATACATACTCTACTATGTCGTATATATTGTAAAAACCCGTGTCGGCGGTGTTACTGACAGGGGACTCCGAAGGCAGTTGTGGGAATGCGAACTTTATTTTTGCGTGGTATGATGCTGGGCGCGGCATGCCCACCCACGGAACTATTATACACACGCAACACAGCCTCAGGGTCGTTGCCAAGCCGTGGACTTCCTACAACAGTAGGACACATGCATTATATACACAGCAAAGCGTGACAGGAGCCACAATTACACCCGAACATATATACAGGACATATATATGGGGGACAGGGGATGTAAAGAAATTATTGTTTCAAAAAGTCTACAAGTCGAATTTTTTGGGTGAGGTGAAAAATTAAATAATTCTCCCTAATCTGGTGTCATCTGGTTTGTATCTCTACTGGCCGCTTATATATGTGTGTGTTTACGAAGTCAGAAAATGCAGCTGCATCTGATAGGTGACAGTGTGTGTGAAGTCTGCCATCTCATGTAAGGGACGCGCCAATTTCTTCAAAATTTTTAAAATACCAAGTGTCATTTTTGAAGTTTAATCTACTTGACAACACAAAAGCCTAACTTGGGGTGAGAAGTAACTGTATGCCATATTTCACAATAACAAAGCTATACGTAAAGAACAGAGATGAATATGAACCGAATCTCTGTTCTTTCTCTCTCTCTCTCTCTCTATATATATATGTGCGTGTATATATATAATATATATATAAAATATTGTCATATATCTGTTGATGGTTTTTATCTTTTTAGTGTTAAACCTCAGTTGTACATTTGACATTTTTAGATTTTCTTTACTTTTATCCAGAGTCTGAAAAAATAATTGTTCATAATGGCATAAAGACCTTCACATATCCCTAGTGGTGCTTTATTAAAAATAAAAGTCATGAGTTCTAGTAATGTTTGTTAACCTCAGAGTTAGTCAAGACTACACGCTTGTGCTTATCGATGACATATGGCCTCCTCCTCATCTGACCCTAATCCTTAATCTTAGTTTAACCTGTAACATATAACTAGCACTCTAGTTTTCCTTTCACTTGATAGGTCTACTAACAGTAAGCAGTAAAATACATTAATATTTAGTGTATAAGTTCTGACGTGTTACTACTTGATGTTTAAATATTGCTTATAAAAGTACACTTTTGGAAAGAAATGTAGTGTTATCTTGTTGAGCTAGTAACTGATTTCTGTTTTCTTGGCAAGATAAGCTTGTCCATAATATCAAATGAAACGTGAAATGTCCTCCTGTCTCCATGGAGGCAAACCTAATAGGGGATTCCTGACACCATGGTAACTGCACCAACAGCTCAGACACAAAATGCTTTATCTACCAGCTCATTTAAAAACAGAACCACAGAAATGTCTAAAGCAAATGAAGATGCTTTATATGAATTTTACTTTCAAAGGGAAACATTGTGCCAGGTGGAGGTGAACAAAGTGTATGGGAGAGACCACAGAGGAGACACTTCAGCGGCCATTTGAAAATTACCTGTGACTTCAGGTCATTTCTCAAGCCAATGGTTGAGGAATGGTCTGCAGGAATGGGGTAGGTCAGCAGCCATCATGAGAGGAGACATCTCCAACAGAGCTGTAAGAGTAGCAGGCTACCTGTGCAATGATCACATATATGCAATGACTTAAAGAATGTTTTTTTTTAAAAAAACAGAAAAGAAAAGGTTAAACTCCTAAGCAAAAATATCTTCAGTACACTTGATACAGTGCACTTAATAATACTCAAAATCATCTATCTTATCTTTATTCCTATAGATAAGGTGCATTTGTTGTGAAAATGTTCTAGAAACACTCCAATCTGTTGGACATACAATATGTGTAATATATAGTGGTCTGGACCCCTACTAAACTATTAACACTTTTTTCCCATATTTGCACTTGACATTAAAATACATGTATACCTTTTCTAAAGTGAAATATAGGTATCCTATTGCTCTGAATAAACTATTCTTGAATAACTACAGCTGACAGATATTGGATTTATTTTTATATACTTATCTCTATCTACTACATGCATGTATAAGAGTAAAACTTCTGGCTTTTTCTAGTGTTGTAGTGTAGAGACAGGATTATATAATAATGTCAGTAAGCGACATAACACAGCAAAACAACACAGCAGTGGAAGGGAAAAATGGTAAAAGGACTAATTCATTCTATCAGGTATGCTTGTAGAGTTCATTCAGATGCCTTGGTCAGTCCTTTGGTCTAACATCTTAATTCTTGGGAACAGACGGAGGGCATTCACTTGTTGCTTCCATGACCTTTTCTGGGGTGATTCTCCTTACAGGTGCAACGTACTCCCAAACAAGACTGGTGTTTTTGGGTTCATTTCGAACCTGTGGGAGGAGTGAGATCGGGTCAGTGAGAAGGCCTGCTTTATTACCACCAGGCATATGATCATGACAAGCCAGTATTTTAAGACCCACATATCTGTCTGGTCCAAGGGCAGGTGAGTCTGTCTCCAGGCAGATGCGTTCCAGAGGGATCTGTTTGATCAGCTTGACTCACTGTATAATTGAAGACAAAACGTTCACTGGAGTCTGAAACACAGACAATGATTATATGATGGAATTAGGGGTTTGCTGGGAATAAAGAACCTAACACGATATGTCTGTGTATCAGGCTTAAGACCATATAAGAGTAGAGTATAGAGTGCAGTATATTAAAGGATGCTGTGTACTGCAAAATGTGTTGTCATTTTAGCAACACAGTGTTTGAGGATGTACTTACTATAGAGGACTACTTTCACACTAAAATTTGAGAACAAAATTGTTGTCAACCCCAGTTATTTACAGTTACGATGACAGCTACTACTAACTTAAAAATCTAATGATCAAGGTTGTCAAGTATTAATGATTTTTACAAGGGTATAAATTTAAAATGTTGATTTTCAAACAGAAACATCAGATGTTTCACATTAATTTACTTCTCACTCTTATTTCAATAACTGAGGTTAGAAGTGCATATACAAACTATGCTGATAAACTACACAGAAGAAATTTAACTGGAAAAAAATGGTGGACGTGTACAGTACGTTCAAAGATCAAGGTGAAATAAGACCTTTTATAGCTGCAATATTTTTACATGTTGTTGAGGAAATGCTGTCAAGCAAAGATCAAGGCTGTTGTATCGCGGTGTGGGGGGTGCAGTTTCTCTCCACCTGTTTGTTCCTGCAGACGGCAAGGGGGAAAGAGAAAAAACAACCCACACGGACCCCCTCCATTACCACCGATGGTTTCCCTGCAAAGTTTTGCAGGAGTGCGCAGCCAATGCCTGAAAACACCCATGCCACTGTGTGAGCTTACTGTTCCTGACACCATCACCATTGGCTTTCTCACTGGCTGAAAGAGCTCGCCATGCTCCTTGAGGAACCCAAAGGTGACCTTTGCTGCTGATCTTGAGTGGACGTTTCTTTGAAGGAATGCAAACCCAGTCATGCTTCCTCATTAACATTATGGTGACGTCATTAACACGTTACCTCTACATCACCTTTAAAACATTTTAATATTACGTTCAACTTAAACATCAGGAAACACCTCATCTTCTCTGTTAAGCTGGTTCATATATTGCCAGTTTAAAAATAAAGTCATAATAATAAAACACAATTTATAGTAGTTACAACTACAAACCCCATTTCTTGAAAAGTCGGGACATTTTGTAAAATGCAATAAAAACAAGAATCTGTGATTTGTTAATTCTGTTGAACCTTTATTTAACTGACAAAAGTACAAAGAAATGACTATATTGGACTAATATTCCAACATCTAATTCAGGTATACCATGGTAAAGAAATAAAAATGAGGATTTAGAACTGCTTTAAGCAACACAGTGCATCATTTTTACACCAACCTCAGCAGAAAAATATGCCACAAATCCTGGTCGTGAGAGTGTGGGATAAAGGGCTTCTTTATAAGAAATAAATGTCAACATTCAACATTCCTCTTATTAATCGTCTTTAAGATATTAACTTATGGAAAAATTCATTCTTTCATACAGGGGATACAGCTCGTAGAGAATTACATAGGTGAATGAATAAAGTGAGGATTAACTAAGTTAGTCTTTCACCCATCACTGAGCCCATAGATTTGGCACAGTTTTGTATAAACTTTATAAGCCTAATCTTACAGACTCACAGCAGTCACTTCATCTTAGAACTGCTGTTTGAAATCACAGTTTGAGCAAGAATATAGAATAAAAAACACTTTAATGTGTCGGTGAGTCCACCTTTGCTTCTAATAAAAAGATGTAAACATCTTGATGTATAAATTTCTAGATTTCTACTATCTAAGTTACTTAACATTAACTAATTATGTAATAATGGAGCAAGCTTATTATATCATACCTCACTGATGGCCACAATGTCACCTTTGTACTTTTGAAATAAAGGCAGTGCAGACTCCAGGTCCTGAGAAAAATGCAACTCAGTAATAGTGTTTCAAATGATCATTTCTGGTGATTAAAATTACACAACTACGTGTCAAAACTAGTCTGCACTTTACACAAAGCTGAGCAGCAAGTGCCACGTAGCCGTGAAACGTTGTGGTAAAATCCTTACCTTTACTGTTACAGTGTGGCTCCTGAAAGCCTGAGCTCTGAACAGGATGAACTCCCAAACACGGTTCCACCAAGCCTGGATAACTAAAAAAAGAAATAAAAAAACGCAGGACACCTAAACCCAAGAATAAAAATTAAGAAATATTTTGCAGGACTGCATTTATACCTATGGTATGCCTGTATGTTGTCAAAGAGACTGTAGGATTCCTCAGAAACATAAAATAAAATGTAGCCATATTTTTGATACAGAGTACACCATTTTAAGGTAAAAACTTAATCCAGTGCATCTGACACAGCATTATGATGAAAGCCCATGTTTGATAATATGCAAAGAACAGATAAAACAGGGGACAGGTGCTTGAATGAAATGGTGTGAGCTGTGACCTCCAGTGACCTAAGACACCAGGGTCACATAGCTTTGCTTTCCACACCTAATATAATAGTCATGGGTTTAGGAACACAAGCCCCAAAATATCTCCAGTGAAGGCCCACACACTTTCACATACAAGTTACCTTAAATTGACACAAGCAATTGCAAAATGACATAAAAAATACAGTACATTAATACCTGTATTATTGCTCTAGTTGTGCTCTTGAGAAGTGAAGCTTAATGAAACAGAGCTAAAAGAGCTAATTAATACAGTATATTGCATAAACGGAGCTTGAAAACTGCACATGTGCAACATAATACAAAATAGATGAGTTATACCTTTATTAGTAGTCAATACACACAGTCTATTTTAAAAATAAAAAACAGAATTTACAAAAAATTGTTTCCATTTTTTAAAAAATCTGCTAAATTATAATAATGTTCCTCAAAAGGCTTAAAAAAAAGGAATGCTTTTGTGAAACATTGCAATAGGTGGTAGTGCTAATCGAGGTTTACAGCATTGTTCTCATTGCTTTAGCAAGGAAGGGAAAATGTGTGAAACAATATACAGCACTGACTTTTAATGATCCCCACTCCAAACATGGCTCCCTTCATGGTCCATTTTAAACTAAGTTAGGATGTCTAGTACAGGAAGACAAAACAGCTTCAATCAAAACAATCAAGATGATGAATCTTTATATTAACTCTAGCCATGTTTAGGTTTAAAATTTATTTCCAAATCAACGGTATAAGGATGCATACATGAAAGGAATATGTATGAATAGCAGTTCAGAATGACAGGTCAATGCTCTGCTAAGCTTTCACTCAGTGCACACATCCGTACATGTTGGACAACTGGACAGCTCTTGCAAACTCAGTGGCTCCCTCTGTCACTGTGATTAATGTCCTTACTCCACCCTAAAAAACACAAACATCACAGACATTATTATACTAGTATATAAATATTCCTATCATCAGCAGATACTCTCATCCAAAGAAACTTTCATTGCGTTCATTTAATCATGTAGCTGTAATTTTTACCTTGCAAAAAATGTATAAAGGCAGCATCTTATGATAACTGAAAACTTCATCGTGGACAAGAATACTTCAAACTGATCTATGCTTTGGCTCACTAACAAACTGAATAAAATTATTCTCGTAAAACATTACACTTCTAAGTGAAAATAACTGACCTCCTTGGTGTTTGTAATCACTTGGTCTATTTCCTGAAAGCAAAAATACACAAATATAAACAATGTAGAATTCGACTAATCTCAAAAACATATAATACATTGGACTGTCACTTTTTACTCTTATCCCACTCAAAGGGTCAAGAGGGCTGAACAAAGTGGCAGCTGATTCCCCACTATCCCACCATATTTGTCTATGTAAGTGACAACCACTGATCTACTTGGGGACCCCCACCCACAGCCCCTCCCATAGACAACTACTGACACCAACCTAGTACAATCTCAGACTTTTGGTAATGAATTATAATGAGCAGCATGATATTTAACTCCCTCTGAAGCAGGAGGAAGACCCACAAGAACTTCATTTCTCCTTGCATGCCCACATCAGGCCTTCAGTTATGGCCCCCAAAAGGCGATCTGCATGATCCTCCAGCAGCATCATATCCATCTTTGACCAGAGCAAGATCTGGGAAATGAAGGCGGTCTTTGCGGTCATTGACCAGAACTGTGATGGTGTTATCGGCAGGGAAGACCTGACTGACACTTGTACTGCAATGAGCTGCCCGAATGTGCCACATTTCATCTGTGGTCTACATAAAACCTAGTACGTAATCTGCTGTTTTCACCTGTGTTTCAAAGTAAGACCAACGTTAAATGAACAGGTCAGTTTTATCAGTTGGATGAATATTAAAAATTAAAAAACGAATAAAGTAATTTTATTTATCGTATAATTTTACGATACCTATTTTATATACTCTATTATTATATATGAAGTAAAGACTTCATGTATTATAAGGTTTTTGATATTCAATGTGACCCTCAGTACTAAAGCAGGTACATAACAGGTGAGAAATTCATTACATAACGAACATGACGATGAAGTGAAATGATGGTAGAAACACAAATGGCTGAACGTTGCGCATTCAATATGTCTACCAGTTATATTTTCCGGTTTTCAGAAGCTAGAATACTAGAACACTTTTTTAATAATATAAAAGTGTTTTATATTATTTTTAAAAGTCTGACACACAGCATATGCTATACGTGACATTAAATCCCCATTCCGAAATCTGCAATTTAAAGAACGCGTCCGTTCGCTTACCCGAGTAAGAGTTTCCGGGTCATGAACTGTATGTGTATCTGCTTCCGGGTTCACCTATCATTTGAAGATAATGGCGGTCAGTTTGGGAGATAATGTAGCGAGTAACGGTGAGGAAATGGGAGAGGAACATGACTACAGAATTAAGATAAAGTCGAAAGTTTTTCTACACGAACAATTTAACAAATATGGTGAATTGCTGAAAAAGGTGTTAGATGAACAGTCGTCAATATGTGAGGAGCCTAAGCGGCAGTTACTACAGGAACTGTTGCAGGTAATTGCTGTCGAGACGGGAGTTTGTTTCCTTCATATATTTACGGATGAAATTAATTTAGTGTTTTACTGAAAAAAAAAATGTTGGTTAATGGTTTGTCAGGGAAAATGTTCCCAACGGGCAGTGGTGTTTTGAAGAGAAGCGTTTGTTTTTCAGGGTTTTGAGGGGGTCGTGCGGGAGAACGTCGTGGTGAACGGGCAGTCGTGGGATGAGGCCCCCGGTGAGGAGGAGGGTGGTCTCGGTGGAGGTGTGTCCCCTGTCCGGCTTTTAAGGGAGCTTTATTACCTCCTCAATATGTTAATGCCTGGACTGTCCCATTTTCACTCTGACACTGCGTACTACATGGAGCACAGAACCAGGTCAACTTTAACTCTAATGCAGTTTTTACCTCAGCCAGGAGTGTTTTCCATGACGTTTGCAGTCTTTGTACTGTCACTGTAGTATTATTAAAAGGGTTAATGTAATATATAAAGATATATTTGGTTAAACAATATGTTGTAGGACTTTTTAGTAAAATCTGCAATTGGAATCTTGATAACATGCATATTGACTGTTGTTTTTGCAGCTGAAGACTGTAAGACATTAGATGATATGCTGGACGAAAATATCTTGGAAACCACCCTCAAACGCAGCCGCTATCCAAAAAAGATTCTTCCCTATGTTGTCCGATCTTTGAAAGCACAGCGTGAAACTATGGTGTGTGAATTTTTTAAAATATTCCATTTACAGTTAGTTCTGTGTAATATGTTTCTTCTTTTTTTCTTTTTAGCCAGGGAGATGCAGTTATTTGCAGCATTGCACATCCAGTACAGATTGTCCTAGACTTATGTCCGAGTTGGGGACTGATTGCCAAATTGGATCATACTTGTAACAGAGTGATTATTTATTTATATTAGTGATTATACATAACTCCGTGATCCACAATATTCACCATGTGGTAAATTCTTTTCAAACTTTTTAATGTTCTGGACCTATTTTATTTTTGCTCGCAGTTTAGTATATTATCCATACCATTATTAAATAATTTAGTGCTGTATTTTTACCAAAGTTTTGCTTTTATTTAATTTTCATAACATTTTTAAATACTCCAGTATTCTGTGCCATGTGACAGCAACATGTCGTAAGCACAGAGATAGAGATATTTATATGGGGGGTATAGCGGCGGTCGTTGGAGGATGTTTACTGTTCGTGAGTGTGGTGTTCTGCAGAATTTTTACTTCGGGTTCAGTTCTGTGAGATGCTCCACAAAGAGAAGCCAAATTAACCCTCTACATCTTTGTGTGAAATAACACCGATGAGAGTAACTAACACTGTTTGTTGCGCAATCTTTTAGTCACAGAGGGGAGGGGATGCTGTGGAGCAGGTGCAAGAAGATAGTTGCTAGCTGTATAGGTAGGGCACTGCCATTGTATTGTAGCACACAGTCTTGTACAGCATTCACCTTACGCAGTCGTTACAGTACAACATCACATATGCATTCCATGGAGGTACTGTACACATGTCCAGTGTTAATGCATTTTATAAAATTTTTTATCTGCAGCATAAGCTATAAGTGCTCAGTCTTCTTGTACTACTGTATACAGTACAGGTCCTGTATATTGTACAATATAAAATGTTCATGTATGCATGTTTTAATTAGCTATAGGGTGCTCATTTGCTTATTTCAAAGTTATCGTTACTTTTTATTTAACTGTTTGCTTGTTTGTTGACCATTGTAATTCCGAGTACGTAGTAAGTCGGACAACCTGTATTGTTCTTGATTTGTCAACTACCGAGTATCGCCGCTAGATGACTCCCTTGCGCCTAGTAAAACTCTAAATACCCGGTATGCAAGTGAGTTTTTATACCAGGATTTTAAATATTTGAATTCAGTTCATTTAGTAATTCATTATTAGTAACTGCTTGTCCATTGGGAGGGTCATGCTGGTTCAAGACTTCTTTGAAGTGTATGGCACAGCAGGGTACCAGCTGGGTGGGATGTGAGCCTATTGCAGGGCAGTCACACACAGTAACTCATAGATACTCGCAAATAGTAATTTAGCATAACCATGTAAGCTGAAAAACATGTTTGGACTGTGGGAGGAAACTCCACACTGAGCTTGTTTCAAACCTGCATCCCAGGAGACACCAATTCCATCTACTACACTACCATGTCCCTTATAAAGTTTCAGTGTCGTTTTTCCACAGGATTTTTTGCGAGAGGTGCAGGTATATTGTAATGCAGTGAACAAATGTTGCGTGTCTTGATGTAATGCAGTACCGTTTCAGTTCATTTTATTGCTGTATTGCACGCTGCTTCACATATTTTCATTTTTTATTTCTCTTTAGGGATTGTATGAGCAGGTGATCAAGCCACAAAAAATAATGAAGGATCCAGTTCAAGGTAAATATGATTATAATTGGATGCTGTCTTTTTCACTCGGCACTGTTGTGGTTGGGAAGCAGAAATAAAAATCTTGTAATTCCTCATGTTCTTTTTCCCTTTTAATTTCTGCTTTGAAAAGCATTAGTACTCTGCTTAGGCTCTCTTGATTTAACTGAAATCGCAGCAAATTATATTTACAGGCATTTTTTTACTTGACTCTGAGGTCTTCCTGAGTGGGTTGAATCATGATCACTGATTGTACCTAATAGTGTTTAGCTGCACTACAAAATGGCCAAGTGCAGCCTATGACCACTAAAGTTATCATAATCATATCGTATGTAATGCAGAAGGAGGTGGCAACAGCACAAGGTGATGAACTGCAGGAATCGGTCTCATTTTCAGCAAGTTAGGTCGTGAATTTCCCAAGGGTAGGTAGTCCTGTAACTCAACATTTAAGTGGTGTGGCCTTCTCTAAGTGTTCCAGATATAAATCACCCATAAGGTACTTAAAAATCACTGGACTTCTGCTATCAAAGACTAACCATTAGTAATGTTTTTATTTGGGATTTATCTTATTAGTGCTATATACATCAGACTAAGGTAATTAAAATTACTTAGCCACACAACAGAGTAGTGTAACACATAGATACATACATGCACACAAAAAGGCATTTTAAATCCAACGATTCAGCAAAAACATCTTCCTTTGGACTGTAGGCGGAAACCAGTGCACCCTCATTCAAATCCGACCTCTGTTCCCCTTAATGTAGGGGTTTAACCTGAATCAGTGCATAACATTTCTCAGCTGTATGAAAGAATAAATAATTGTAATTCACTTTGCAGGAAAGTATCATTTATGTGTATAAATGTAGGTGCATAGAGTTTTTCCTTACAAGTAATGCATAATTATGACAGGTTTAGGGGAAGAGAATGTAGCCTTGGGAGGATGCAGTAGAGGGGCTCTCCAGGATTCGAAGCAGCGCTTAATGAGAGTGCTTTACTGTAGCGCCTGGAGTCTCCTGGACCTCACAGGCTACAAGAGTTTTGTTTAAGTCCCGTCTCCTGTTTCGATACTTCAGCATGCTGGCACAGGTGTTTCGGTTTTCCTGCGGATTCACTTCCCCTTTGTGGAAAGGGACCACCGTTTTAAACCAGGGGATACGTGCACTGAGGAATTGAAGCGCACGTTTCCACAGAGAAGGCAAGCAGGCTCTCGCCACACTGGTGCTCCTGTGCTCTTTTATTTCCCCATTTGAGGTCTCTCTGGTCACGGCCTGTGGTTTATGAGAGTGTACATTCCCACTTGCCAAGTTTCACAACTGTGCACAATAGTGTCACAACCTGTGAGTTTCCACGACTGTAAGAGGGACACCCCAACCCCCACACCTGAGATCATGCCATCTTTTGTCACTGTTTTAATAATATGCATTTTCCATCTCTCAGGTGCCATCATGAGTGATCTCTCCAGGTCAGCACCCAGGATCTTCAGACATGCCGCATCCATTATCAAGGTGAAATTGCTGGCTGTTCTCTGTGACTGATATAGTGGTTCTCTTTATTCAGTAGCCCTCTCTTAAATAATAGGGAACAAAAATTCCATAGCTTCACTTTGCTGAAAGACAAAAAAGAAATCCAGAGTGCAGGCAAAAACAGCGTGTGAGGCAGCGCTGGGCGGTCTGAGCGCTTACTGCTCTCTGCCTTAAAATTTTCAGCACGTTCGTTTCACACTCATGTTACCAGTTTCATTCATACAGTGAAGATTATTGCTACTGCTCTTAAATGAATAATATAGATTATACTGTAGACTTCAGTGCAATGAAATTTTGGGCGAACTGTTGGCAGAAGGACTTCTTTATATTTCTAATGTAGTAAGAGAGCAATAGTAGTAATAATACACTGACTACTATTATTAATAGTAGTAATAATACAGTGCAGTACAGTTCTGTATCGCACACAGTCACTGAGCTTAAGTTAGTGGCACCAGTAGTGCTCAGCAGGAGGCTGGAAGTTATAAACAGACCCATCTTGAGAACAGGTGGTGGTTGGATTCAGTGGATCCACTGTGGTTTCTGGAAACCCACTTCCTTCAAAGATTATGACTCTTTTTTTTCCATTGTTTCTATTTGGCTGCTGTTGAAATGCTCTAGTCTCTCAGCTTTGTTTTCCTCATCTTAATCTCTTTTAAAAATGAATCTGTAATCTCTAAAAGATTGGTTTTAAATGTTTTCCTAATGCTGGCAATTTTCCAGCTCTTTGTACTGTGATGATAACCAAGGTTCAGAGAGAGCAGACTGAATTTGAACTTCAGTTAGTCTGACTTCAGTTGAGCCTAACAGCTTGTCTGCACATTATACTGGCAGAACTGGGCCTCATGGTCTCTGATGTACAGATCTTTTGTTGGCCTATAAAAGAAATTCCAAGCTCCCTCCCTACTTCATGTCTCCAGAACCTGCAGAGCCTGCAGCAGAAGGCTGAAGGTCTGCACCAGGTCCTGGCCTTGAAGCCCTCTGCAGAGTCACTGGAGGTCCACAGGGAGGTATTCCCAGAGCCATGCGGGGCGCTGGGCAGGCCGGGACTGAAGAGGCCTGCAAAGGAGACAGAGCTCAGCGAAGCCTATGTTCTGAACCCAAAAAAAGCATCCGGTGAGAAGGAGAAGAGCGAGGATCATCAGTGAAACTCTGTTGCACCTCTGTACAGCAAAAGAACTCAGTCATCACATGAACACACAGCATCAGCCAGGGCACAGTTAGTATCACTAGTAATAAAGGCAGCTAAATAAGCATTAGGATTAGTGTCTGCGGTTGCAGATATTGGGAAGCTTCCAAGATTTATTTTATTCTTAACTGTAAGTTTGTACATTTTTGTAAAAGAGAAGTTGTGTTGGTGTTGCCCTGCGGTCATGTGGTGTAGCAGAGTTATACAGAATAGCACTATAGTAAATATGACAACACAGTGCAGTATTTTGACCTGTTGTTTAAGAATTGAAATGAAAATATAAAGTCTGGATTGGAACAGTTTAACTTCTTTATTGCAATATACTGTATGTGGTGCTGCCGAACTTTTGTATTTTTTTTTTCTTTTCACAGCTATAAAAATAAAGGATAACTATTTTGAGTGAAATTTAAAGCTTTAAGGTCCAGAGAGAAGGCTGATTTTCTTCTATATGCATACATGAGTGATGAGGGCTTTTCCAGCTGCTTCAGGGAAATTCAGCCTCGACAAGGGATTTTGCTACAGCTTTGTTTCAAGATCAAAATGAAAATGTAGGAAATGTTTTTCTCCCACCAGAGACTTCAAGTTGTAAACAGGTGACTTCATTTTTGTTTTTGTTTATTTTGCCTTTGCAAGTGAAAGAGAAACTTGAAGTTTTGAGTCTGGTCTTATGACCATGCAGAAATGAGTGGAAAGTGCTTCCAAAAACTGTAACCCAACTGTCTGCGGTGACCAAAAGGCTGTCGGAGATGACCTGTAGAATGGAAATGGCGGGAAAATGAAGCGGCGGTGCTCCGTCCTTACTGGCAACCTAGAAGAGGGTTCGAATCCCACGGGGACCGGCAAGAAGTCGAGCACGAGCAACGGTACTTCGCTTCTGCACAGCATGTGACTTAAAGGAACCCCGAGGTCCCTTTCAAGAAAGCGGTAACGGGGCTGAGCACACTGTGAAAAGTGAAACCGTTGCGGGGGGTGATTGTTCGTTGCGTCACAGATGCGGGCCGCCGAAGCTCGCGTCACTCGCTGTTTTTACGCGCCGCTGCGCACCGGTGGCAGAGCTCACACAGGTGCTGCAGCTGTTCCAGGTGTCTCGGCGCGCGAGTGATGTCGGACGGCGCGCGACCTGTCGAGTGTCCGCCCAGGAACTCCAGGTGTGAGGTAATTCCGGTGTGCATCCTTCATGTGCACTTATGTTTACATATAAAGCATATTTATACAAGTACTTTTTTAAAGAGTTTTTTCCTCTCACGGTTGCCGTCTTAAAGCTGCAGTTAAAATGATCACGAGCAACAAAAATAAAGCAAACAGTTGACGCTTAATTTTCTTCCGAATTTAACTTGATAAACTAGTTTCAAATATATTTTTAATTGGTTTTTCTAAGGTTGGTTATTTGAAGATGCGAAGGAACTGTCAATCTTTCAGGCAGCAGCAAATCTGAGTGACATTAACAATAAACTCTTTGAAACCTGGGAATTTTCTGCCACATAACCTGTTCTCTGTAATATTTACTAATTTACTGCTACAGTTTTTTTGTTCCCAGCTTTGCAACTGGAACAGACAGTGTGGTTATAATGGCAGCAGTTGCGTGAGATGTGAGTCTGGCTTCTGCACGCAGCGAGTAACAATAATAGCAGAACATTGAAAGACAGGAGACACATCTGTCCACATCGGCAGGACAGAGAGCAGCATCACCTCCATCGTCCATTATCCCACCAACATGGAGTAAATGTACATGTTTAGACCATTTTGCATTTGCGTGTGTTTCTCCCACCACTGTGTGACTCAGAGCTCTGAGGACGACGAGAGGAAACAGAAGCGAAGGGAGAAGAACAGAGTGGCCGCGCAGAGGAGCCGCAAGAAGCAGACGCAGCGGGCAGACAAGCTGCACGAGGTACGACTGCGGAACCGTTCAGTGGTGACAGAAACCACACGGTCTTCTTAAGTGTTAAACTGCAGGAGAAGGTGAGTCTTGTAGGTCCTCTGAGGTCGGAGGAGAGCAGCCTTGAGTTCGGGGCGCTGGAAGTGGACGGGTGGATGAGCTCCTCCGTCTTTCCCCTGCACAGGAGTATGAGTACTTGGAGCAGGAGAATCTCCTGCTGAGGAAGGAGGTGCAGATGCTCACCGAGGAGCAGAAGAGCCTGACAGAGGCACTCAAGGCCCATGAGCCTCTGTGTCCCATCATGCACTGCTCTGTCAACCTGACATCCCACTCGAGATTGCAGGTCCTCGCTGGGGGTCTGCTGAGGTAGGGCGACAGACCTGAGGCTTCAGAGGATACAGCACACTCCCTGTGACAAGGGTCATGCCTTAGCATGGTTTCATCATCATCATTATTGTTGTTATTATTATTATTATTATTATTATTATTATTGTCGTTATTATTCACATTGACATTCTTGTTATTTTAATGGCACTCAGAATCCCTGCAGTGGTACAGAATCTTATGGGTGTATCATGTTGTATTTTTACAATTTTAATGATTTATCACATGATAAATGGTTCATTGCTTTTGCATATGATTTTTTTATTGAATTTGAAGTTTCTTTTATGTCGTAGCAACATTTTTTACATTGAGCTGGTTCCTCTGACTCATGCTGAAGATTTTTAAAAAAAGCCTTAAACTCATAAAAAAAGAAAAATAGAAGTGTAAATTTGAGAAATTGCCACTAGTACAAATGAGTTCCTTCCTCTTTACTGACAGCAATAGTGTCAGCAGTAAAACTGTTCTGACAGAGTGTGGATATGCAATTCCATGAAAAAGTCATCTTGGAGGCTGTTTGGTCAGAATTAGGGAAATAAAATTTTTATTTTCCAATAATAAAAATAATTTTCTGTTTCATTTCATTATATAGTCCTCATATCGATCAGAAAGTAATTTTTTTTTCTGACTGCAAATTCCTGTACAGCCTAATTCTGTATTATACACAATTTTTTAGCTTAAATTTCAATAAATGCCATTTTTTATTATTGTTGGAAATGCACTTGCACTTCTGATTTTTCCTGGTTTAAATTGCCCTGTATGGTCTGGATTGTCGCAGTGGAGTCTTAGTATCATTTTATGCTGCATCTGTGTAACACGTTATTCTCACTCATTCACCTTCCTTTGTGTTGAACACAATGGGCGGCTATCGGTTACCTACAATATGTTTATTACATTTACTGTACAATTAAAAAAATTAAAGAGCAAACAATATGTTGAACAGTCTGGGTTTGGTGTGGTTTTTTTATTGCTACACTTCAGAAATTTGAAGTGACCTCCTTACTTGTAGTAACACTCATTCACAGGAAGCGAAAGTGCAGTGGAACTCAGGAGGACCCCGCTTCCTACCTCTCACCTCCCAGCAAGGTTCTCTTCCTACAGTCTCTTCATTCATGCTGGCCAAACCATGGGGGCTGGAACTGGAGATGGGGGTGTGATTGGAGTTGCAGCTGCATCACGTCCACTTGTCCTGCAGCCACCTGTGGTCCCAAAGGGCCCGGTGCTGCACCTGTGAGAGTCCAGAACAGGTAGATGGGTTGGCTTTGGACAGATTAACACACGCAAGTGCAAAAATGGTCTAAACACATAAATTTACTCCATGTTGGTGGGATAATGGATGATGGAGGTGATGCTGCTCTCTGTCCTGCCAGTGTGGACAGATGTGTCTCCTGTCTTTCAATGTTCTGCTATTATTGTTACTCGCTGCGTGCAGAAGCCAGACTCACATCTCATGCAACTGCTGCCATTATAACCACACTGTCTGTTCCAGTTGCAAAGCTGGGAACAAAAAACTGTAGCAGTAAATTAGTAAATATTACAGAGAACAGGTTATGTGGCAGAAAATTCCTAGGTTTCTAAGACTTTACTCTTAATGTCAGTCAGATTTGCTGCTTCCCGAAAGACTGAAAGTTCCTTTCCATTTTCAAATAACCAACCTTAGAAAGTTGAATTAGAAATCAGTTCACCAGTGTGGCACTCAGTGGGCCAGACAGGTGTGGTCTTGAAAAAGAAAGGCTACCAACTTCTCTTTGTGCCCAGTCTGCTTCCTCCAAGAGTTGCTGGAGTTCACATAGTCCATCTTCTCCATTTCTTAGCTCCTGCATATTTTCACTTCACTTCATGCCACTTATTTTTACTGGTCCTTTCCGGGGAAATGGCAAACGCATGATCATAGCAGATGGTGATGGAACATTTACAGCAGCATTTATGTTGCTGTCAGGAGAGAAATGGGTCTAAAAAGGTGGGTTTGGCCCCATTCTCGAAAGCTGTGAAGGATTCAGCAGCTCTGAAGGACAGAGGGAGTTTGTTTCGCCACAACAGGGCCAAGTTTGCAAGCTAGCAGGCTTTTAATTTTGGCCCCCTTTCGACAGGGATCACCAAGGGGGCAGAAGTGGAGGAGAACATCTCTTGCTGGTGTGCAGGGGCATGAATCGCCATCCTTAGTGCTTCCATTAGTTAATCTGGGCTTCCCAACGATGTATGACCAGGTCAACAGGTAGTGCACATATAAACAGGACAGTGAATTTCTTTTTCCTCAGATCCCAGCAGCACAGAGGCAATAGTGGTACAGCAAGAGACTATGTCTGCATCTGTCCCCAGACAGCCTCATCGTATACAAAGTTCCAGAAGGATCTCCAAGCACTCTAAAATTGCTTCTAACCATCATCCAGGTTAAATGTTCATTTTTTCAGGGAGAAAATTTAACACTTCAGGCACATTTACAGAAGGAACTTTGGTTATAGCTGGAAGCAGTAAGACACATTTTCTCACCAAGTATATGAGGCAGACTCTACACACCAAGACCTTATCAGAAAGTGAGTTCCTGTGAGTTCTTTAACCAGAGACACACACCTTGTTTGCACAAAAGCAGGTTTAGGAAAGGGTCCCACCGACTGCAGTGGCGGCGCTCTTTGGTGTACCCAACTTCTGCAAAGAACCTGCAATTTGGACATTTTAAGAGCAGCATACGAACACTTCTCATTTTCTATTCCAGTTTTCTTTTCTCACTTTGACTTCATCAGACACCGAACAAAACACTGACAAGCTCTCAGGCGGCCCAGAGGCCTTCGAATTTGCCTTTCAGTTGCCATCATTTCATGTTCAACTATTAAAGTTCACATCTATTTAAAGTTCACATCTACATTCATACTTATAGTTTTCTTTGCATTTGTTGGATCAGCAGCCTGGTTTTCTCCCATGACCTACAGTTTGTACCTATACAGGAGTAGCCAGTGGCACATTGGCTCATCCTGAAGGGCTCAGGTTCTCTGCTCTACCTGAGTTACTCTACTAAAACAACCCAGTGGTATAAATGGGTGAGAAAACTGTCTGCAATATCAGGGAATGAATAAATAAAACAAAAAGGTACAGAATTAGAACAACATAAGAGGGCATTAGCAGGCAAACACCCACTGATTCGATAAGCAAACATAAATTAAAAATTAAGCTAAACAGGACTGCATCTGATATCCGCTGTCACCTAATATTCCCCTTCTCTGTCCCTGTCATTGTGATCACCTCTTAGTGTCCTGGAAGCTCCCTGTGGCCCAAGTGGACTAAATGAAACCTGACTGAACAATAATAATAAATGTTCATCTTTCTAAGACCAGGTTATTGTTAAAGTATTTAAGATAGTAAAGGGGGGGGGGGGGCAGAACTCCCGTGCATAATTTTGCACATTTCCATTGTTATAAGCTTTTTAAGTCGTATAATAAGAATAAGAATAAGAACAAGAATAAGAAGACACCCGAGTATTCGCTCGTTGTTCAGGTGGCCTCTGAGTCCGGGCCGCTGAGGAACAGGCACTGTGTCCTGCTGTCCTCTAGTGGATTAAATAGAAAGCTAAAATGTCTCGGTCTCGTTTTTTTATCTCTAGACTTTATTTTGCTGTGGGAATGAAGTATATATTGCTTGTGCCGCGTTTATTTTACCATACAAATCAAATCAGTATCTGTTAATAAGACTGTACGGCCCCACATTCCTGTGTACAGTATTTGTACCCTCATGTAATAGTCAATGTGATTTTATACAAGAGCAGTAGGAACATTCTGAAGGGTGGAATCAGAACTGCCACCCAGAGGCTCAGAGAGAGAAGTAAACACATAAAACACAGTTTTTCATATGTATGAGTGACTGAGTGACGTGTCATGAGCAGGAGAAGGACCTGCAAAACGTTTCGCCACAGTTACTTACAACAGGTTTTTGCAATAAGGTAAATTTAGTGATGTTTCTCTCTACACAGTTGGCTAATATTTACCCTATATCCTCGGGGTTAGCGCCTTCCTCAGATACTGCAGCAGGAGGCGGGATTCAAATTTGAGGATTTACAGCAGCTCTAAGTACTACGCCACCCAATGGCCAAAGACTGAATGAAACAGGCCTGTGTGTTCAACAGTCTGATAGTCAGACTCATTCAGCTGTTTGATACTCATTCAAATGGCTCCTTTTCCTTTGTTTCAAGAGGACTCTCTTCTCCTTCTGCTTTTCTCCTGTTTAATTAATAGAGACCCCCACTGCTCAATGCCTTCCTGTACTTGAACTGAGGGGTCCTACGTGACATTAAGACGTTGTCACTCTATATTTGACACAGGCCTTTGTTTGTAAGATGACAGCACATTCAAGTAGAGTGCACTTAAGGATCATATTTATTAAAACTGCCGCTCTGAGTTATGTGCTGCAGTGCTGCAAATTCTCGGCACACTTGTAGAAACATAGTTCCTTCACTGGAAGTGCAGTGAAGGACGCTGTTGCTGCGGAGAATTTCTCTGGAACAGCCATCACTTCCTATTGCCTCACACAGTGGAATGAGCCACTGTGGCCTTTACTACAGAACCTCCCTCTGATGAGGAAAACATCCGCTGTGCCAAAACCGGACGCTGACAGGGCAGAAGAAAGGCCCCCCCCGTGTGGTCTAGTAGTGAAATTGCCCTTTTGGTGAACTGAGCATTAGAAAAACTGCCAGTTCCTTACTGCACACCTTCTGCTTTCTCCATTTTACACACTGAATGATATTCTGGGAAACGACATAATAAAATCAAATAATAAGCTAATGCATGTAGAGGAAACTGGATCACAGTTTAACTCCCAGTTTTCATGAGACCCTAAATTAACCTGGGAAGCAGGCAGTCATGGCAGCAGGTGTTGCTGCCTTTGCAGCTGGAGGTTACAGGTTCAGGTCCCATTTTCTAGTTCATTACATGCAGAAATGAATATAAGTCATACATATACTTAGATGCCCATTTATTAGGTAGAGCCCCCAGCTTCATACCAACTGTGCATCCAACAAGTCACCTGTCATGTGACTGTGGTGTGGGGTGCAAATCAGACAGACCAATGTTTCCAGTGTCAGTCACTGTGTAGCTCAGTGTCAGGTGCTGGTGCTGCCAGTGAAAGTAGGTCCTCAGGGGGCACAGGAGCATCAAAACTGCTCTGGTGTTGAGTGGAAAAATGTTTCCTGGTCAGATGAATCCAAGATCCTTTTTGCATCATGTTGATGGAAGAACAGAATTTGGCGCAAGCAACGTGAGTCTGTGGTGTCAACAGTTTAGGTTGGTGGTGGGAGTGTGATGGTGGGGGGATGTTACCTGACCTAGATTAGGGCCCCTGATACCCACTGAAGAACATCTAGCTAACACATTGGATCTGAACACCTGAACATTACTGCTGACCAAGTCCACCCCTTCTTGGCTGCAGTTTATGCCACTCAGATTGACACTTCTAGCGTGATGATACACCACGTCAAACAACGGCTCCAGCAAAATGACAGGGAGTTTTCACTGCTTCAGTGACCTGCACGGACCCCAGGTCTCAACCTTATCGAGCATCTTTGAGATGAGGTGGAAAGAACTTTTTTCAACAAATCTTTGCACCCATATAATTTCCACACAGTACAACATTCCTGCACAGCAAATCCAGCATCTTGTAGGATCCAGACCCATTTGAATTCATGCCGTTCTGAAGACCAAAGAGGTAAAACACACTACTAGACAGGTTTACCTAATAAACTAGCAATTTAGAGTGTACAACCATGTTAATTTAGTACTTAGTAGTAATTATGAACGGTGTTGGGTTTACAGCCCTCATTTTCCCCTTTACCTACAAAGAAACTCAGTCCAGCACACATGGTGATGAGAAATTGTAGTGCTTTCTGAAGTCCTGGCTGCCTGTTGCAGTAATGCCTCACTGACCTGTTATAATACTTTACTGTGGTGTTTTGCAAACAAGGGTCACTGAAGATTGAATGAGCTGCCCAGGAGAAACCTCACCAGATCACCCTCACCCTGAGTCCGTGGTTCACAGAGTGTGTGGGAACTGCTAACTTCTTCATAGGAGTCACCTTTCTTCTTGAACACGTCCTCTCTTCTGACCCATGAACTATGATCAGGTCAACATGCAGCATTTGGAGATGTGACAATGGAGGAAACGCTCCCTACAATAGTTCTACTGTAATTTGTGCAATCTTCTTTCAATGGAACTGTGAAAATGGAGGGAGGAGCCAACATTAGGTAATGTTGTGCTACATTTCCCAGACCACCATGACCCTCCTCAGGCGAAGTGGTTGATGATAATGGATGGGTGGGCAGATAGACAGAATTCCTCACGTACATGTCAGTTACTTCAGGAGTGTGTGGATCAATTAAAACAGCGCAAACCACCACCTAAAATTCATTATGTACAGATGTGTGTAACTCGTTGAAAATACGTTGTAGCTCATGGGCAATTTCAGGATAAGTACCTTTGGCTCACGAGAAAACATTGCCAAATTTATGTGGAAGTTGTGATGACTGTTCCCAAATCCAGCCGCTTTCTTTTCTTGGCACAGCCCATCTTAGCAAGAGACTTCAAGGAAACCTCTATAAAGCTCAATCACTGTTTTTTGTTCTTCAGGCTCAGTTTAGTTTTTCAAGCCACAGATTTGAAAGTTTGCACACAGATTCTTCTCACCCTAAGTGAGGTTCTTATGCAGACAAGTTCATTAAACTCAAAAAAGGCGGCTCGAGGAAACAGGAGTGTTGGCATTACACACAGAGCGTACATACGAGAGGTTGATGAATTTTCTTCTTCCAGAATATGTAAAACATTACAATTTTGTTCATATTCTCTGATTTGATCAGTTGTGTGAAAGGGACTAAAGCAAAACCAGCCCAGGAGAATCTTGACTCAGTGAATTTACAGATGATTTAAGCAGCCCTTCATGCTGCACACGACTGACATCCGAGCACTTGGAGATCAAAGTTCTATCTGCATTGGGGATCTTCAGGGACACCCATGATTTTCTTGGCATGTTCTTTAACTGTACTGTTCTTCAGCTACATACATGAATATGTTATTGGTGTTACTGTTTATTAATTTATCTGATGCTTTTCTCCCAAGCAGAATACAATATTAGGTTTGTACACTAACAGACACGCAATGATTTACGCATTTATACATTTTTACTGCACTCATTCCAGGTACAGCAGGAGCAGTGGATATTTGAGCCCAGGTATACTGGAGAGAAAGGTGGAGGCACCCCTGCTGCTCCTGTCTTCTCTAAGTATCTCTCAGATATATTTGTTGGGTCCTTTGGCTGTATTCTTTGTAGGGATTCTTTTGTATGTTCTCTGGTACTAGTGTGTCATGTTCTTCTCTGGTTATGTTCTCAGAAACATGTTTTTTGACCAATTATAGGAACTCTGAGTATCTGAAGTTAAAAGTGTAATTGTGGTCATGTCCATCACATGCCCCTGACATCCATCACACAGAAACCTGACATACACATCCATGGAAGGCCCACAGCTTTACTGCATGCCCTTTGCACAGTTCAGCGTCAGCCATGATGATGTAGTCGGCTGCGAATACGGGCAGGGATGCGTTTCCTGTCTTCTCAACTCTCTGAACTCTGTCCCACCAGTAGAGGAACCACCAAAATCTTACAGGAGTAAATTGAAGAGCATTACGTTCTTATTTTATTATGCGTTTAGTACAATTCAAAGCCCATTGCTAGAAGTTTATCTCACAGATTTTGTCATTTGTTGATTATTATTTATTCATTGATGCTTTTCTTTGGTGTGACTTGCAGCATTAGGTTTCTGCACAGTTTCTTTACTTTCTAACATTTATTTACCTGCTTATACAGCTGATTAACTTTGCGTATCAGTTCGCTGGACTTTGTTCAAAGGTACTAGAGCAGCAGGGATTCAAACTCAAGTCCTCAGACATCGGTGTAACTAGGCATGCAAACAATGTTGTAAGGACGCAGACAATGCTACGGATTAATGTTTAATTATTTAACAGAAAAAGTTTCCTTTTGACTATTATAACGACAGATATTATTAATAAGGTTAATTGACTCTTGTTATATTGATATTTATTATTGTTATAAGACCTAATTATATTAATGGTATGAACTTAAAGTTTGCGTCTTGTTACCATGAGTTCTGTTGCTATGACTGTAATTGATGGGTATAAAATTGGAGCTGTGATGGTGCTCGAGGAGACCCTCTTCGTGAGACCCTAGGATGTCCTTTCGGGTATACGACGGGTCAAGTAAAAGACCTCTGCAGCCATAAGATGTTTCCGTGTCTCTTCCTTGAAGGTTTCTGCTTCACAAAGGAGGTTATTATTGGCAGATATCCCTAGACAGAAAAATTTCTCTGACAATGTCTTTGCAAAGAATTTTCACGTGTTGCACAAGACTGCTGTTTTAACATTGAATTCAGTAGAAACAGGACTTTGAGAATTCCGTCTTTTGGAACTAGAAAATACAGAAAACAAATCTATGTCGACCAACCTGCCTTGCCAAGGTAATGATTAACTGTCACACTAGAAGGAAGCACACAAACATTACATCACTGACCACACCTGGCTGTGGAAGGTGGACCTGCAAGGAGCTTGGCAGTCCAAACACAACATCATCTTACAACCGTGACTCGTGATAACCTGGCATCAGGTGCTGAGTGATTCCTTAAACGTGTTCAGGCATATCGAGAAATCAGAGGTCTTTGAAAGGGTTCGGCTGCATGAACAGAGGCGACAGGGAGGTCACAGTAGTGACACGTGTCTGGTGACATGTTGGGTGTCAGTGTCACACAACAAAGGCCCGATTAATACAGCTGCAGTTTCTAGATGAAAGAAACAAAAGTGAAGTGAAGAGAGTTCACTTTATTCTGTAGAAGTGAAATACAGCAACAGGAGAGCAACAGGTATAAACACCTGTGTGTAACTGATTGAAGTGGCTAATGAGTGGAGATTAAAAAAATGCCATTTTAATTATATACGTAAAATGGAAAAAATTTTGTATTGTGCTGCTATATTCCTTAAATTAGAGACCAGTGTTTCGTCTTTCTATCCCGGTGCAATAAAACAGATGCAGTTTTCAACCAGCTGCTGATACGACGCACCCAAGAACAGAAGAGGTAAACCGCAATGTCAAATTTTTTTATTAAAGTATCAAATACAAATGAACAGACAGTATAGAAATAATTACTAAGTGCATTTCCATGTGCAGAGAATTGAGGTGTTACCTGAAGTGATGGTACTTGTGTTGAACCCCCACATTCCTGATTCCTATACACAACACTTCATAAGGGCAACTTGTTTTCAGAGAAAAAATAAAACACAAACACAAGAGTAATATCACATTAAAGAGGATTAGCTTCCCTTTGTGGTTAATTTATTCAGTAGTACCTTACTCATGACTTGCATGCTTGCAGGTAAATGGCATATACAGTAATAACAGAAATATAAAAAAGACCGACGCCTGCGTCTTCTCTTGCTCATTGCCATGGATAAACACAGAGACCCTTTCTGCAGGCTGTGTTTGCAGGGGGTCACTGCAGCCCAGTGGGGAGCACAATCTAAACATAATAGATAAATCCTTCTCTGTATGTTCCAAATAACTGTTGAAAGGGCGTTAAACCCTCTGAGAGGCAAATGGTAAACGGCTGACCTCCTGTGCAAAGGTCAGTTAAAAGCTGCAAAAAGATGTCGGCTGAGCAACCCTCACGAGGCAGGGGGGGACTGCAGGCTGAGATGCTGAGAAGGAGGCCGACGCTCTGAGCGGGGCAGCTGTTTATTTCAACTCAAAAATCATGATTGCTCAGCGATGCCCACAACATAGTACAGTCTACAGACTCCAGAAAACTTCATTATAACAGCTTCACACATAACAGTTGGCATACAATACTATCAGTAAATACATTGCAAACTTTCACCTTAGTCTGAAAGGAGCTGCTTTGTTGCAGTTACATCAGCGAGAAGGTCCTTGCATGCATCAACACACAAGCATAGCTTAGTAAATAAAGGCAGGAGCCTCAGATGTGCCCTGCTTTCCTTCCAGAACAGCTCTGATCAACCTTTCGACAGGCTGTGTTTTAAACAGCCTGCAGGGGGTCCGTAGGGCTTACTACCTGTTTCATCAACATGGGACTTTAAGAAGCACTGCCACTTCAGAGTCATCTTTCAATCAGTTTTCTCACACACACACACACACACACACACACACACACACACACACACAGACACACACACACCCAGCCCTTAGTGGCTGGCAGACTGAAGGCTTTTGCACACCAAAACAAGTGAGGGCAGTTGTGGTGTAAAAATTCATAAACAACTTCCTAAAGTGCAGATTCAATATTTCACCCATATTTCCATGTACAAAAGACATATTTCCAGCCAACAAAATTAACCGCGCTCATCACTGTCAATGACACAGATTTCCATTATTACCACATTAATGAATATTTTTTTGCAAGGAAGTATCATGACTTTGAAGCTCGTAAACATTAACCCCAGCTGACCTTTGACCTCAGGTATTTCCATTAGCTGTTAAAGTCGGCATAAACAAACATTAACAATAACTTCCAGGATAACTAACCTTGAATGACAGCATTAGGGCAAAGTGAGACAAAATAAAGATGCTTGTGTGCTTGTGTGTGAAAACAGCAGCATGTGTCTTTGGCGCTATGATCTCTTTCAGACGGGCTGTGGTCCCTTCACAGCCCTGGTGGCTTTAGGTGAGCCCTCAGATGTCCTCCTCTTTCACCATACAACAGTCTCTATCATGAGGAGCAGAGACCTGAGTCCTTCACCTACTTCCAGGCACTGGGTAGTGATGACTCCAACCTCTCCTCCCAACAAGAGTGGTCAGTGGAGACCACAGGAGCTGGGCATAGGTGTGTGACTCGAACCAGTAGGGAGCACCATCAAGTCCTGAAGCGCGCTCTCCTTGATCTGCTGAATGAAGAGGTTCCTCTCATCCTCAGGTGTCTGGCCATTCTGGGCACGGACAATGCAGGTGGGCCGGTGCAGGTTCAGCATGTAGACTAGCTGCTGTTTCTGGCTCTTTAGCTCCTCAATCTGGGCCTTCAGCTCAGCATTGATGGACTCCAGCTTCTCCGACTCCTTGAAGGAGGAAAAAGAGACAGAAACATGTTATTATTATTATTATTATTATTATTACTACACACTGTAGAGATGATTAAAAACTATTTTAAAGTCATACAAATTACTGAAGCAGGAACTTTTTCATCATTTGCCCTGAAATTTGGCTTTAAATGTCCAGTGTACCTTCTGCAAATTGTCTGTCTTCTCCTTCTTCTTATTTCGGCACTTGGCCGCTGCGATCTTATTCCTTTCACGTCTTCTTTTCCTTCTTTCATGCTCTTCTGGAGTGAGCTGGTACAGAAACAAGGTGCGCAGCACATTGTCAGGAGAGTCAAGGTGTCAAATGCGCCACAAGGCAGAAACATGACACATCAGGAGGAGGCGGGTGAACGTGGGTCACCCTTCATTATGACCAGGACGTGCAGATGAGTTATGAACATGTCCACACATGATCTGCAGCAGCACAAGGAGTGTCTTTAGACACTTGCGGTGCTTAACTTCAGAACAGGACAATGGAAATATTTGAAATGGCTGGTGAATCATACAGGCATCTACACGTTGAAATGGAATCTCAGATACATAAAAAATAAAAAGATGTGCAAAACTTCTGTTATGAAACTGTGATACACTGAAATGTAAAGCATATGTTAAGTACCCAGTATATAATATATCAGTGTTTTTACTTTTTATTTATATATCTTTGATATATTGAAATACAAAACACATATCATTTTACTACTCTATATGCTTTTCGACTGCAATCCTTACCTCTCTTTTGACCGCAGGTTGCTCCTCTGACCTCTGGGAGCTGGAACCTGGACAGTCCTTCATGGCCACACTCATGCCACTGGACAGCCGCTTGCTCTGGATGGCAAGCCGGAGCTCCTCTTTCACCAGTGGCGTGAAGTTGGTGAAGTCGTCCAGAGTGAGAGACCCGGGTGGGGACAGGCAGGGCACCAGAGCTGAGGCGCTGATGTCCGAGGGACCCAATCCGGGATGCT